>JASPKP010006898.1:0-13562 GCA_030674155.1 Stramonita haemastoma
AATTATAGCAGAAACTGACCGCACTTGGACTTGGTAAAAGGAAGGGGCTGATTTTAGCACTGGGCCCTGGACCCTTGACTGAGTTATATGCTGGATTTGCGTGCTGTGTGCAGAGACCAGTTACCAAACAGAGCATGTAAATAAAGACTGACAAAACTCCTTTACAAAATATCAAAGACTTCTTCATGGACCACTCAGACAGCAACTATTACTGTCTGTCAAATGAGCAAAAATGCTTCATGCTACCATTCTGTCCCAGCATATCCAACATCAGTAGGGAAACACAGCGATGTAGGTGTCCTTTTTAAAAACAATTTTTAACCCTCTTGCATTCAGATTCTCTGAACACAAACCGCCCCTAGATTTCACATTCCATCATGAAATCCGGTCAGGCACACATGCTCACTTGCCTTTTCCTCCTTCTAAGTACATACCAGCAGCTATAATTACTTCCAGACTCTCAGCAAGCTTTGTACCTCTAGCCTGATAGAGCTTTGGCATGTGGTAACAATTAGTGATGGTCACAGTGTGATGGAAATCTACTGTGTATAAATACCGGAAAATCCCAGTTCAGGATTAAGGGGGGGGGGGCATTTATTCAATCCCGGCAAATCCCGGTTTGGGACTAAGAGGGTTAATCATATTCTTAGCTCTGTGCGAAAACGCTCTTCACTCACCTCAGGCTGTCTCTTCCACTGCTGTAACTCATCCTGGAATTTCTTCTCCTCTTCCGCATCCTCGTCCACCACGGGGTAGTCTTTCAGCGACCTTTCTGACCTCTCTGACCCGTACGCGCCAATGGTGGCCCGACCTTTCCGCTTGACGGCCTCCACGGGAGTGGTGATTCCCTGCCCCTCTTTGCCCAGACCTTCGCCTGGCCTGTAGCCCATCTGAAAGGGAACAGAACAGGCATCAGTTCATAATAATAATACATGGAATTTATATGGCGCTATATCTTGCAAAAAACAAATCAAAGCACTTGCATTCAACCTATACAAGACACAAGCAATCAACAATAATTTTAACAAATTCAAATGTGTACACACCCTGTGTTAGTTTGGCGTTGTCTTTTGTTGTGTCTGAATAAAATGAAGGTGGTGGTCGCATTGCAGTGGAGCTAAACAGCAAGAGATACTAGTAAAAGTTAAAAAAGGGAACAGATGACAAGATTTACAAAACTGCATACACACGGGTACTGGATGTAAAAAAAGCACATGAGTGCTTATTCCATTATCCTTGATATAAAAGAATTTTTTTTTTTTTTTTTAATAAGGAAAGGTAACATAAAAAGGACAATAGTAATGAAAAGGGGGGGGGGGGGGGGGGAGGGGGAGCAAAAACTGAGATCTTGTTTCTGAGTGACTGTGCTGGTATCCATGTTTCTGAGATCTTGTTTCTGAGTGACTGTGCTGGTATCCATGTTTCTGAGATCTTGTTTCTGAGTGACTGTGCTGGTATCTATGTTTCTGAGATCTTGTTTCTGAGTGACTGTGCTGGTGCCTGTCTCTCTCAAAAGTTATCACTTACCTTTTCTAGAAGCTTCTGTCCAATACCACGTGTGTGCTTTTCCCAGTTTCCAAAGGACCTAGTAGGAAAAAAAAAAAGGATATTAAAAAAAAATCAAAAGCATATTCATATTCAATAACAGTTTTACTTGAAATGAGATGATGGATGCCACAGCTGAGTGGTGAAGACTGTTTGACTTAAATCCTATCAGTCCATGAAGTCATGGGTTCAAATCTTGGTGTTTTTTTTTAAGGGTACGATTTTTATGATCTCCAAGGTCAACATCAAGAGCGACATACCAGTGCCTTAATTCCTTTAATGTACATATACAATGGCTTAAAACCATTAAAAAATAAGGCTATCAAAACAAATAGACAAAAGTATATAATTATTTTCATTAATACATTTACAAATGACGAGAATACATCAACGAAAGTTATCAAATGACCATCTGGATTTGGCCTCCTTGTCAGAGAGAAAATGACCACACATATAACTACTCGATGCATGTAAATCTTAGAAGAACTAATGAAATGATCTGTATCACTTTTTTTTTCTTTAATAGATAGAATAAATATATATATAACCATGAGGGCTGCTGACTATTGAAGCACAACAGAATAAACATGCATACACACACAACACACACACACATACACACACACACACACACACACATGCACAAACACACACACACACACACACACACACACACACACACACACACACACACACACACACACACATACACACATACACTACACACACATGGCCTATTCAAAATCAACAATAAGTGAGCAGCAACACTGAAGCTGAAACAACTACAGTACCTCTCACATGTAACTGGTTCAAAATGAAATGCATTGCAGCTGTTCTACACTTTGTACATTCATTCAGTTATCAAGCATTTGCCTATGGCACAATATCACTCGGACACAAACTCAACCAAAAGTGAATGGCACAAAACATGTTGAAAATTAAAGTTAGAAAATTTTCCAAAACACATATGACAGTGTAAAACAAACGAGAGAAGAGAAGAAGAAGAAAAAGTTTTTAAAAATCATTATTTCAACACTGGTTTTCATGCATCTTTGAAGCTTTGAAATCAAATTAAAAAAGCATAAAAGAAAACTTGTGCAGAAAGAAAACTGTACAGAGAGATAACAGAGTAGAAAGAAAACTGCAGAAAGAAAACTGCAGAAAGAAAACTGCAGAAAGAAAACTGTACAGAAAGAAAACTGCAGAAAGAAAACTGCAGAAAGAAAACTGCAGAAAGAAAACTGTACAGAAAAAAAAAACTGTGCAGAAAAAAAAACTGTGCAGAAAAAAAGAAACTGTGCAGAAAAAAAGAAACTGTGCAGAAAAGCCGAAGCATAGAACACAGCATTACCTGTCTTCTCGGTGGCCTTTCAGGAACCTCATTCCCTCTTTGGCTGATCCTTTCTTTTGTGGCAATGGTCTGGTGAACTGTGAGGATGAACCAACTTCCTCATCTGCGCCCTGCATGGAAGGGGAATAAAAAAGAAAAACTCATTTTTAAACATGAAAAATAATCATGATAATAATGATATATTTAGAATTTTTATAGCACTGAATCTTGTGGACCAAACAAGTCAAACAACTTGCATTCAAATATATAACACAAACATGCGTTCACAAATAAGATTAACAGATCTTAAATCAATTGACAAATTATACATGCACACATGTACGCACATAAACACAAACACACACACACACACACACACACACACACACACACACACACACACACACACACACACACACACTCTCTCTCACACACACACACACACACACACACACACACACACACACACACACACACACACACACACATACACACACACACACACACACACACACACACACACACACACACACACACACACACACAGAATAACACTCGAAGGCAATGTGATGGAGATGGAGGAGGCTGATTAAAAGTAGGGACAGGTGTGAGGTGTAATGATGGAGGAAGATCCTAGATAAGAAAGAAGTGTGTCTTGAGGCTGGATTTGAAAGTGTCAAAAGTATCTAGATCCTACCTAAATTTGATGCAGCCTATAAATAAAGTTGAGGAAGCTGGTTACAAAATCTTCAGAAATATTCCACTTCACCCATTTAACACAGACTCTTATATATTGCCAGGTAAACATTTTGGTAATAATCACCTTCAATCTTTTTTCAGATTCCTCTGCTTCTGCTTTGGCAGATTTCTTGAAGCCGCCACTGACAAAGTTGATGCCTGAAGTATAGTCCTGGGACTTCTTCTGACGGCCACCAAATCCTGCTCTGGAAGTGGAATCCTCTTCATCGCTGTCATCTGCCCAGATACCTGTTAAAACATCAAGTCAATGCGTCATTCACTTTTGTTTTAACCTGTCTGACTGAGCTAGGGACTGACAAAAACATAACATCAGATTTTTTTCCTGGTGCTGCCACTTTAGATAGCACAACAAATACATGGGATATGGGTATCAAGTCTTCAGGGATGCCCCCATGGTCACCAGACTACGGGATTGATAGATTATTAGATAGATCGTCTGTACATAGAAGTTTCATTGCGCACACTCATTTTCTCTTTCTCTGTATTCTCTTAGTCTTACTAGGTTGGATGAATAGTGCCTGGCATTTTCTTGTGCTTGTAAGTTCTCTGCAGCATGTCTTCCCGCTGGTTTCAGCCAAAACATTTCAACTTTAGAGCAGCTCATTTTTGTGTTGGATGCATGCTGGGTATGATCATGTTTCCATATCCCATCAAACACTGACATAAATTACATGGGATCTTTAAATTTAATGCATATATTGTATCTTCTCTATGTTAGAGGGAATTAAGGCACCAGGATATCTTTTTTCTTTCTTTCTTTGTTTCTTTTATTCTTTTATATCGAGGATAATGGAATAAGCACTCAGGGTTCGCGCTAGGATTTTTTTAAACCGGTACTGCGAGTTGCCATTTCAGAGATATCTTGACCAACTCCCCCAAAATCGGTCCCCAGAAAACAAAATCCGGTACGTACTGTGAACAAAACGAAACTATTCAGTGAGGGGGTGGGGGAGGGGGGGATTGTTCGGCAGCAAAACTAAATCTAAATTGAACGCAAATCTCTCAGACTTTGACTGCCGTGCTGCTGCCACTCGCTTCTTGGGCACGAAGCCACGCAGGAAATAGGATTTTTTTTCTAGCGCCTGTGCCACTGTCCGTGTCAGTCTGTTTTGCATGGCATCATTCGTGAGACTTATATTCTTCTTTCTTGTTTCTATGCTTAGCGCTCATCTAGATCTTTCGTTCAATTTAGATTTAGTTTTCGACTCTTCTCTCTCAAAGCAACACGCAAATTCATAGTCAAAGACCCTCCGCTTTTCGCTTTTCGTAAGAGCAGGCCATCCTGTGCCCGTGGGAACAGATGACATTTACAAAACTGCATACACATGGGGACTGGATGTAAAAAAGCACAGGAGTGCTTATTCCATTATCCTCGATATAAAAGATTAAAAGAATAAAGATTAAATAAATCTAGGCCCCATTTACTCATTGTGAATGGAAGTTACTGTCATGCCGAGAAGAGCGCGAAGCTCTATTCTTTCACAGTAAAGCTTGCTGTTCTGCGTGCTAGGCTAATCATGCTGGCATTGGCACCAAAGATGTTCGTCCGAAGGGGTGGTGGTAGGAAGGGGTAGGTGCGTAAGCACAGTACAGGCGCATGACAGACTGTCAGAAAATGTCACTTCAGACTTTTTTTTTGAGACGGAAATCTAATCGGTCACAGGCAAACAGAATCGGTATGCGATACCGGCTGCTTCGAAAATTTTTGGTATTCCCTGTTTACAATCGGTAAAATACGGACAATTACAGGTTATCGCGAACCCTGAGCACTCATGTGCTTTTTTACATCCAGTCCCCATGTGTATGCAGTTTTGTAAATCTTGTCATCTGTTCCCACCAGCACACAACTTACAAATTGCGGAACAGGATTTAACATGTGCGCAAGATGTTCTGCGTGTGTTCGCACAGTGGGCCTCAGTTTATAGTCTCATCCAAAGGACTTATTGGGAGAGTGGAGTCAGCACTGATGTTAACTCCAGGGGGAAAATCCCCTCGAACAGGAATCGAACCCAGGTCGTCAAATTGTGAGTGCAATGTTCTGACCACTAGGCTATCCCGTCACCCCCTGAGATCTTAACTTTAAGTAGATCTGGGATATGATTTTTTTTTAAATTTTAAAAACCCATCCTTAGTTCAGTAGACAGTGAAGCATTCCTGCCCACACACACACACACACACACACACACACACACACAACGTCAACACATACACGCACGCACGCACGCACACACACACGCGCACGCGCGCGCACGCGCACACACACACACACACACACACACACACACACATACACACACACACTTCGTAATAAAATTAAAACGACAACAACTGACTAGATACGATCTACAGCAAACACTGTCTGAGTGTCTCTAAGCTATAGCTTTGTTTCAGTTTGATCAATACAATTTTTATGTATACACTAGCCTCAACTAATCATCAAATCATGACTTACCGTACGTCGCTTGATTCTTTGACTGCCGGTGCCGACGGCCACCGGCGTCAAATATACGGCTGATATCATCATCGGTGACTTCGAATCTTTCTACTTCAGGAGAGGACATCGTGAATGTTTACTACAGCGATCCAAAACCCACACTACTATCCTCGTAGGCCATGCGTTTGTTGATGAGAGTGATTCCCCTTAGAGTTTACCGAAAATACAAATCAGAAAAGAAGCGGTCAAAACTAAAAATAGCTGATAAAGGATAAAGGTTACGTACCGCCTTAATTTTTGACACGTTTCCTTTGTTTTTCTATATCATTCTCGCATTTATGCTAAGGCATCCACAAAAACAAATGCACTTTTTTTTGGTGAAAAACTAGCCTCTGACTAAACATTTTTTAAGACTTTGCACAAGTTTGGTAGGTGTTACGCCAATTTTCTTTTTTTTTTCATCAGCAAACCACTGCACCCCCTCAGTCCCTGATTGCCTGCTAGCCTCCACACCACAATATGCCCGTGCGGTGTCAGCTCTATAGGAACACAAGCAGTCCTCATTTGATTACCATTTCCAACTTTCTAATTACTTACCCGTTGTTGCTATAAAATCATGTCCTCAATCCAAAACAAAAAGAAAGAAAACAAACTTGTACACGACGCTTTTTTTTTTTTCATACTTGAAAAAAAAATCTTTAAAACTAAGCAAACATTTTCTGACAAGCTCTCTTTTAAAGTGAAGTGAAAACTGCATACCCATGGGGACTGGATGTAAAAAAAAAAAAAAAAAGAGAAAAAGTACACGAGTGCTTATTCCCTTATTCTTGATATAAAAGAAGATAAAAGAACAACAACAACAACAAAAAGAAGTCCAGGCAAAAATACAGTGTATGTACGTCATAGACCCCTGCAGCTCTGGTGTGCTTACGCGGGCCTGACGCAGTTGCTTCATAGCATTGTACTATTTTTTCGATGGCCCGGGGCACCAAAGTGGGATGATTTGCTGCCACAGTGCGGATAATTCCGCTGGGACTATAATAAATGTAACCTCGACCAACCAAACAAAAACCAGTTTCAAGCCATTGGTCAGGTAGTCATGGTTTGGTTGATGCTATGGTTCCTAAAGGGGATAGTTCTGCTGAGACTTTAAAGTAAAGGTGTCCCATAACCTAGGCGATTTTAGAGGAGCGAGGCATCAGAGACCTCAGCTTCTCTAGGGGCCAGCATATTGAGGGTGGCGCCCATCTCCTCTCCCTCGCTGCTTTACCTTCTCTGACCATAAAGAGGGCAGGTACCCACTTAAAGCTGGGTGAACCGGTGGGGGGTCTGCACTGAAGCCAAGGTGCCCAAACGGTCACCCATCCAACTGGTAACCATGCTTGACATTGCTTAACTTGACTTGGGGAGAGCAAGCACTCTGACCACTTAGCTATCCCGCCCCCTGAGACTTTAATATAATCACACTAAACCCATAGGAATCTTGTTGTGACCACCTGTCATTGTGATCATGTGTCAATGCGACCACATGTTGATGTGACCAAGAATGATGTGTCATTGTGACCCCTTGGATGTTCTCTATGATTTATGATAACAGGATATCCACACACAAATCTCTGTCTCCAAAGTGTGTATTGGAAGAGTTGGAATTTCAATCATTGTTGTTACAGCATATGTAGTCACAACAACATGTAGTCACAACAACATGTAGTCAGTGCGGACATGGGATCACAATAACATGGGTCACAATGACATGGTGTCACGATGGCACATGGTCACAATGACATGGGGTCACAATGACATGGGATCATAATGACATGGTGTCACAATGGCACATGGTCACAATGCCATGAGGTCACAAAGACATGAAGTCACAAAGATGTGGGGTCACAATCACATGTGTCACAATGACATGTGGTCACGGTGACATGGCGTCACAATGACACATGGTCACAATGACCTAGGGTCACAATGACAAACATTGTGACCATGTGCTATTCTGACCCCTATGTTGTCATTAAAAAAAAAAATTTTTTTGAAAATGGCACACAATGACCTACTCTTTCAAAAAGTAGAACAGGGTTTAGTTTGTGCGCAAGACGTTATGCATGTGCTCACACTAGGGGCCTCAGTTTATAGGCTCACCCGAAGGACTTTAGGGAGGAGTGGAGTTGGCACTAATAATGACTCCAGTCTCGTCCTGACCTTGTGTCCTTCTGACCACTACCACCAGTTTCAAAACAGTGGTACACAGAGGGGTGAGGAAAGGGGATGGTGATCCTTTTAAAATAAAATTCTTGCTTTGTATCATGTTTCTTATTTGGTTGTTTTTCTGATTAACTTTGGTTGGGTTTTTTCTCTCTCTGCGCATGTGTATATGCGTGTAAGTGTGTGTGTGTGTGTGTGTGTGTGTGTGTGTGTGTGTGTGTGTATGCGTGTGTGTGTGTCTGTTATTTCTTGTATTTAATTAATGTCGGTTCCCTATAAGTGATACTAGCTCAATAATAAGGACCGACATAAATAACAGTATGGAAAGAGTCATGTAACACAAAGTTTAGCATTAAACCATGTGCGTACACATAAAAATGCAACATACAGAAATCTTTGCACTGAGTGCTTATTTCATTATCCTCGAAATAAAAGAATAAATGATAACACTTGCTTACAATCTCATGCACATGTTAAAACTCATCCACCCATCATGGCAGAATAAGCTCGAGGTACGGATAACATAAAACATCTACCCACTTTGCAGTCTGCAGCGAGAGGGATTGGCTTGCCAGGCTCAATGTTATCGTCTTTTTCTTTTCATTCCTGTTACAGCTCTTGAGGTTCACCAATGGTGAGATTTCACATTTGCAACCGTTTTTGCCTACCACAAAGATAACAACCACATTTTGGTTTCAGGGATGTCTGCTTGGTATGTTCATATTTCCATATCCCACAGAACACCGATATGAATTGCATATTTGATCGTCTGCATGTGTATATATTCATGAAGGGAATTACAGGACTGGCAGGTCTGCAGAAGATGATCTGGGAGATCATAAAAATCCAAACCCTTAATTCACCAGACACTGTTGATATTCAAACCATGACTTCATGGGCCCATATCAGATTCAGCACTATATAAATCCCATATATTATTATATCCCCCCCAAAATTTTCAGTAAGGAAAAGGAGGGTTGGGGAAAAGGCAGGTTATCTGGTGAAGTCCCCTTACTTTCCCAGTGTTACTTCAGTCATTCATATCGCTTATGACCCAGCCGACTGTGGAGTTTACATTAGCCCTGATAACAGACAGGGAAATAACAACAAAAAAACAAAACGAAAAAAAAAGACACTTTCCTTCTTCTATACTTTGATCTTCGGTTGGAAACTCTCCGCTTTCTACAAGGGCAACAAATTGATTCTGAGAGAGAGAGAGAGAGAGAGAGAGAGAGAGAGAGAGCATTGAATCGTTATTTTTAGACGGTGCGGTAAGCAAGCAATTCATTTGTTTTGGGTTTTTTTCATCAAGACATCACGAGAAAGAGTGTGTATTTGTGATGTTGGTGAACTTTAAAAATAAAGTCATGGGTGGATGGACAATGAGAGAGGAACATTAGAGATTACTCTTTTGGGGTGGTCAGCAAGACTGGACTCTGTGTAAGGATTTTCTGAAATGTGTTCAAAACACAGTGCAGTAATGTAATCTAATGGCAAAGGACCCCATCAGTGCCAGGTATTATGAAGCTATACTGTTGATCAGCATTATCAGTGAATCCTGCTTCTGTTTTTTGACTTCCTACTGGACAGTGACAGTGGTATCAGTACAATTATTTTTATTTATTTATTTTTTAGTATCAGTACAATTGTAATGCACTCATCTTCTTTAGATAGATGGCTTGATGGAAAAAAGCAAATCGTTGCTTACTCAATGTACCATCTGGAAATAAAAATTTGATTGATTGATTGATTGATTGATCTTCTCATCCCACCCTTGTATGGAAAATATTACCTTTGAGGTAAGACCAAAAAGTATTTAAATATTATCTTAAGTTTGTAACAGTAGCTTGAAAAAAATGCATGTGCTGAAATTTCTTGGGGAAAGATATGCCAACCTTTTTCAATTCTTTATATGATGTTGAGGACATCTTTTTCTGACAAAAAAAATAAAAGCATGGTATTTCATCTTCTTGATAGATGCATGGCTGAATTTGCTTCAACTTTATAATTGAATTCAACTTTAAACACACACACACACACTCACACACACACAGAACATCTTGCACACACGTTAAATCCTGATCCGCTTTTTGTAAGAGTAGTCCATTGCGTGCCGGTGGGAAAAGATGACAATATTTACACAACTGCATACACACGGGGAATGGATGAAAAAAGCACATGAGTGCTTATCCCATCATCCTCAATATAAAAGAATAAATAAATAAATAAAATAAAATAAACACACACACATATGCGCACACACACACAAGTAAAGAGAAAGAGGCACACACACACACACAACACACACTTTTGTACACATACACAACAGTAAGAAGAAGACAAAAAGAAATAAATCAGCTTGCCACACAGCATGCAACTTTATTCAGCCAACTTTCTTAACCAAGGAACCTTGTACCTTCTGCAATGACAGTCACAATTTGAGTAGAGACACAGTCTTGGCATACATGCAGATAATTACTACCATGATTCTTCTCTTCTAAATGAAATTACAAATAAATACCATCATAACACACACTCTGCAGAGACACTGTAAGTTACAAATGAAAGACTTGGTTACCCAAAAAAAAAAAAAAAAAAAAAAAAGAAAACAGAAAGCCTTACACCCCCAACCCATCATCATGTATGCCAAACTCACTCAAACTTTCCCCCCCAAAAAGACTTCCACTTACGAACATTCCAAAGGCAAGTTCAAGTCGGTAACCATGTCAGTGACATTCTGATGTGCACCAGTCTTGTATCTCCAGAGTGAAACAGACCCAACCAATTAAAAAAAAAAAAAAAAAAAAAGGGAAAAGAATAAAAATCCCCAGAGCCAAGAAGAAGAGAAGACAATCTAGATGAAGGAAGAAAGGTCAGCTGTACACAATGGAAGAGCATGAAGTCCTAGCGAGGTATGGCACAAACGCAAGTCTGTTTTAGAACAAACATTCTTTTGCTTTAATCTGTGCCATGAAAAATAAACATCACCATCTGCTTAAATCTCTACAATAGTCTCTTGCAATATGTGAACACTCCGAATTATCTTTGATTCTGTGATTTCAAAGCACTGGAAAATAATGACCCAATGATTAAGTTTTTGATAGATATGTACATGAAATCATGACAAAAAAAAGTTCAATCCGTCACCATAGACACACTCCTGATTAATACAGTCGACACCCTGACATTCCTAAAGTGATCGAGATAAGACATCAATGATGACAGCTACTTTTTGGTCCATGACAAAGCACATGGTTATTATGGTCAATGCTGAGAAGTTACAACAATGAAATTCCCCTATCCCACTGCTCACCACCTCTTTTGTTCACATCACTCAGACACGTCAATGAACAACCCACTGAAACTTGCCTTTGCTGTACCTAGCTTCCACTTGTGTTAGAGACGTTCTGCAGATTTTACTGCGAGGGTAAAAAAAAAAAAAAAAAAGAAAAAGGGAAGGGAAAACATGCCTAGCGTCCACTTGTGTTTGAATTTGCAATTTGAATACTGTTCTACACGTTTCTTGTTTTGGCGATGCTGGGGTTCCGTGGCAGCGGCGCTTAGCGGGCGACACCAAACTCTCTGGCATCGTCCTCTCTGAAGTCCCCGTACTGCCAGATGTTTTTCTGCACAACACCACCATGACATCTAGTTAGTACAGCAAACTTAGCAGTGCTGATAGGATATACAGAGAAAAAAAAGAAAAAGAAAAAGAAAAAAGAGCAGAGTATGGGAAAGAACTCTGATGACAAAGCAGATAAAATCAAAGAAGCCACTAACTTTGTGATCAAACGTGGACATACAGAGAAAAAAAAAAAAGAAGAAAAAAAGAGCTGAGTACAGGAAAAAACTTTGATGACAAAGCAAATAAAATCGATGAAGCCACTAACTTTGTGATCAAACGTGGACATAGAGGGGGAAAAAAACGAAAAAAAAGCCACTAACATTTCTTTTGTGATAGTCAAATTTTTCAAGTTCATATGTAACCTATCTAAACTGATTTGATTGTACAGCGCGGTGAGCCCATGTTTTTGGGAATTCGCTCTATATAAGCCTCCATTTTATTATTTATATTATTATATAACATTGTGATCAAATGTGGACATAAAGAAAAAAAACAAAACAAAACAAAAAAAACGGAGTACTGGAAAAAAACTCTGATGACAAAGCAGAAAAAAAATTGACGAAGCCACAAACATCGTGATCAAATCTGGACATACAAAAAAAACAAACAAACAAAAAAACCCGAAAAACCCCCCAGAGCAAGTTTTTTTTTTGTTTTTGTATTTTGTACCACTTTATATGACAGCAGATTTCACTGCGTGAAATTCGGGCTGCTCTCCCCAGGGACAGCGCGTCGCCACATGTGCAGCGCCTACCCATTTTTTTTTCTTTTTCCTGCATGCAACTGTATTTGTTTCCCTATCAGAGTGGCTATTTATAAACAAAGCAGCAAGAGTAGACCTACCCTCTTCTTGAGGGCCTCCTCCTGAGCGCTCTTGTAGTCGCTGACCAGCTTGGCCAGCCTCCTCTCCTTGCGCTCCTCCACCAGCACATAGCCGTCAGAGATGAGGCCCAGGCCGATGTCGGCCCCACCGTCCGCCTCGTCAGCCAGCAGGGTGACATACTCGATGCCGCCGCTCCTGTACTCCACGTTCAGCTGACACTGCTGGTTCAGGATGTCGCGGTGCAGGGCGTCCACTGCGTCCTGCTTGGCGTCCTCCTGTAAGGGACAGGATAGCCTAGTGGTCAGAACATTGTGCTCGCAATTTGAAGACCCGAGTTCAATTCCCGGGTCGAGGAGATTTTTTCTTCTGGAGTTAACATCAGTGCTGACTCCGCTCTCCCCAAAAGTTTTTTGGGCGAGACTGTAAACCGAGGCCCCGTGTGCGAATGCATGCAGAACATCTTGCACACATGTTAAATCCTGTTCTGCTTTTCGTAAGAGTAGGCCATTGTGTGCCGGTGGGAACAGATGACAATATTTACACAACTGCATACACACGGGGACTGGATGAAAAAAAGCACACGAGTGCTTATTCTATTATCCTTGATGTAAAAGAATAAAATAAATATAAAAGAATAAAATAAATAAAAATAAATAAATAAAGGTAGGTCAGCAGGTCATCTTCACTTACTAATCATCAAATCACTACTCATTGTATCATGAACTTTCCGACAATAATATAAAAAAAAAAATTTTTTTTTAAAGATCAGAAAAATAGATTCTGAATGTGCTTCCAATCGATGTAACAATGAACATGAATAATATACTGAAAATGAAAA
>JASPKP010006899.1:5000-7500 GCA_030674155.1 Stramonita haemastoma
ACTACTACTACTATGATAACAATACTGGAATTCATATAGCACTGTATCTTGCAAAAGCAAATCAAAGGGCTTGCATTTGACTTTTTTTTTTACACAATCAACCAGTAACAATCAATAATTTTTATAAGTTACAATGCACACACACACACCCCACACACACACACACACCACACACACACACACACACACACACACACAAACACACACACACATACCCACAATCAAGTACCATGCATGCAGGCATGCACATGCATACACACATAAGGGTTATACACTTTGACAGGGGATGGTGGTTTCAGCTGTTGATATCAGGGACAAATTTGATCCTCAGCCACATGAGTCTATATGCACCACAGGTCATTTTTTTATATTGGCATGTTATTAATTTGCAATGAAATTGCTATTTCATTACAAGAAACAGATTGAAAATCAGACAGTTCTATAAAAAGCTATTACAACTTGAAATTATAGACTATAGGAAAGGATAAACTGACGAATTGACAAATTTAGCATCTTAAACAGGTAGTCAAAATGAAGGCTTGTGTATTTTTTAAACAGTTTAAAGGCAAAAGAAAACAACATAATGCCTTGATATTTCACTACAAGGTAATAAAAAAAAAAAAGGGTGATAGTTTTTGTAATCAATGAATATCTCAAAATCGACATCTTGACACCCAGCTGCCTTTAATAGCTGAAGCAGAAAAGTGGGTCAGGTGCTAAGCCACTGATTTTGTGATGGAGCATAACAAATATGAGATGAAACCAGAGGGGAAAACTTAAGGTTTCAAATGAATATGTCTTGAGGCTAGATTTTAAAGTGTCATGAGTAGGCTTTGGGAGAGAGAGAGAGAGAGAGAGAGAGAGAGAGAGAGGAGAGAGAGAGGAGAGAGAGAGAGAGGAGAGAGAGAGTGAGAGAGAGTGAGAGAGGGACAGACAGAAACACAGACAGACAGAGAGAGAGAGAGAGAGAGAGAGAGAGAGAGAGAGAGGAGGAGAGGAGAGAGAGAGAGAGAGAGAGAGAGAGGAGAGAGAGAGAGAGAGAGAGAAGGGTCATTCCAGATGGATGGACCAGAAATAGAGAAAAGGGTTACAGAAATAGCAAAAGAGCTACAGAAGAAGAGAAAGAGCTACAAAAATAGAGAAAGAGCAACAGCCAGGGATAAACTGGTTGAATCTATGTATCTGCAAGGATTAAGTATCTGCAGCAGTCCAGAGGTATACACAAGTGTTTTCATCTCTAAGCTTTTCCCTAGGTTTTCTTTACATGCTGTTGCTATTTCATCAGGGAGTGGGGGGGGGGGGGGGGGTGGAATGTGCAAGTTTCCACTTGATTTATTAATCAATCAATCAAATGTGACGCTCCACCACATAATGAGAGCATTGCACAGAGGTCAATTTTGAGTTATTGACATGTTATCAAACTGCAATAAAATGGCTATGCAATGCAAAAAAAACAGATTGAAAATCGGACAATTCTAGGAATAGTTATTGCAAGTTAAAATACTAGACTGCAGGAAATGACAAAATGAGAAATTGACAAGTTTAGCATTCTTATAGGTGGTCAGAATGAGGGCTTGGGTATTTTTAAAACACGTTTAAAGGCAAAATGAAACAAAATTATGATTTGATATTTAACTATAAGGTAGAATAATGGCTAAACTTTAATAATCAATCAAAATCTCAAACTTGCCAACTTGACCCTACCTGCCTTTAATGGCTCCTAGCGGAAAAGTGGGTTATGTGCTAAGCGACTCATTTCGTGGTGGAGCGCCACAAATATCAAGGAGAAGTATGCAGTCATGTGCTCTTTGTTTTTGGTTGTTGTTGTTTTTTTTACACCCATGCCTTCATTATGACTACCTGTTAAGATGCTACATTTGTCCCTTATCAGGGATATATCATGGTAATAAACAGGGATTTTTCTTGAAAATAAACAAGGACCATAATAGTTTGGTTTATTTTTAAACCAAAACTTGAAAAATCAATAGAACAAAAACATCCAAAACAAAAATACAATCAAACAAAAAAAACA
This sequence comes from Stramonita haemastoma, assembly GCA_030674155.1. NCBI lineage: Eukaryota > Metazoa > Mollusca > Gastropoda > Neogastropoda > Muricidae > Stramonita > Stramonita haemastoma. The sequence goes on from JASPKP010006899.1 coordinate 7,033, forward strand.
TAAACAAACCAAAATCCAAACAATTGAATATCATAGGAACAGTTAAATAGATTAACATCTAGAGCCAATATCAAAAACAAATAAGATGGGGGGACCTAAACCCTCCCACCCAAACAAAATAAAAACAGAAAAATTATAACATGCAAACACAGAAGCACAAATAACTTTTTTTAAAAGACAAAACAAGCACATAGCCAATAAACAATCAGAAAAAAATACCCCAAAAGAAAAACAAAAACATCAAAAACAATATTTTAAAAAATCCAACAAACAAAACAAAAGCAAGAAAAATAACATCAAATCAAATTGATCCAAAAATCCCCATACCATCACCTAAAAGATCAAAGCAAACCAGTCCTTACATTTTGAAAATATGAAGTTACACGTTTTACATATATAAAAGAAAGAATAACACATTGCAAATTACATAAAACACATACAAATGCATCATCAATTAATTTTATGCTA
>JASPKP010006900.1:0-13562 GCA_030674155.1 Stramonita haemastoma
AGAAAAGAGAGAGAGAGGGGAAGAGAGGGAAAGTAAGAGAGGGAGGGAACAGACAGAGAGGCAAACGGACAGAAATAAAATTTGCAAAGCGAAAATCCAGTATCATTCGCTCTTTTCAAAATTCTGATCACACTTTACAGAATGAACTCAAAGACAGGGGGTTAGGATTAGCCAGGAGTTTTATATCTTTCATCAAACGTGATTCTCTCTCTCTCTCTCTCTCTCTCTCTCTCTCTCTCTCTCTCTCTCTCTCCTCTCTCTCCTCTCTCTCTCTCTCCTCTCTCTCTCTCTCTCTCTCTCTCTCTCTCCTCTCTCTCTCTCTCTCTCCCTCTGTCTCTCTCTCTGTTAAACGATTCTTTTGAGAGTAATCTATTTAAAACAATGGCATTGTGAATTGCACTATGGCTTGACAATTTTGTCTTTGTCTCTGTCTGTCTGTCTGTCTGTCTGTCTGTCTGTCTGCCTGTTGTCTGTCTGTCTGTCTATCTGTCGTCTGTTGTCTGTTGTCTGTTGTCTGTCTGTTCTGTTCTGTCTTCTCTCTCTCTCTCTTCTCTCTTCTCTCTCTCCTCTCTCTCCTCTCCCTTCTTCTCCTCTCTCTCTCTCTTCTCTCTCTTTTCTCTCTCTTTCTCTCTCTCTCCCTCTCTCTCGCTCTGTCTCTGTCTGTTTACTTTTATCTATTTATTTTATTTTCGTTTGAGATGATGCTAACAGGTTCAGAAAGTTCAAGCAGAGGTGTGTAATACCATGACTGAATGATATAACTTGTGAGCTTGAAATGTTTTCAGGTGCATTCGTAGGAAGGAATAAGAAACGAAGTTGACGGGTGATGTACAATTCTAATGGGTCAGGTGGCCTTCTACAATAAAATTGCTCAGATTTCTAGAGTTCTCTGTCTGCGTTTGTAGTGTGCATTGCTTGTACGCATTTAAAAAACTGTATTTCTCTAAGCATAACAGAATTGACACTTAACGATAGCGGTCGTTATGCATACAATGTTGTTATGTCATACTATATTACCATGTAAAACCTATCAATGTCAGAGCTTCCATATTCTTTGCAAAAAAATTTAATTTAATTCTTCGTTTCTGTCACGTGAAGGCCCAGCGAGCTTTAAGTCTCACTGTGTGTTTCACTGCACTGTCTGTTTTCAAATACAATTTGTTATGACTGTAAAATGATACAAACGATTGTCTTAGCAGAGAGAGAGAGAACAAATGAACAATGAACTATAAACAAGATTTATTCTTCAGGCCACCAAGCCCCAAGAATGGGGGTAAACAATGCATTAGCAAAGCAAAGCAAATAATGCAAAATTAAATAAAAACCTCATGACATATATGTGGCAACTGCTAAAACATTTCAAGTTTTTGCATGTGTCCTTTAGAATTTTAAAATGACCTTTTTTTAAAGGATGTTTTTTGTTTGTCAAGTCTCAAGTTTTCAACAAAATCCTGCCTTATTTTTAAGGCATTGAAAAGATATAAAACTTAGCTTTCGAAGGGTAAAGAGAGAAGAGAGAGAGAGAGAGGGAGGAGAGGAGAGAGTTGGAGAGGAGAGAGAGAGAGAAGAGAGAGGGGGAGAGAGAGAGAGAGAGGAGAGAGAGGGGGAGAGAGAGAGAGAGAGAGGGAGAGAGAAGGGAAGAGAGGTGGGAGAGAGAGAGAGAGGGGGGAAAGGGGTGTGTGTAAAACGCAAACAACATACACACACGCACCACGCGCCCCACACACACACACACACACACACCACACCACACCACACACACCACCCACACACACACACACACACACACACACACACTAGCAAAGAGCAATCCAGTGAAAATAGGATAACACCCCCCATTTGAAAAAAAACAAAAAACATTTAACTAATCAAAGAATAACCAAACCCCCCCCTGACAATAAAACAAAGCTGAAATCAGAAAATGAGATAAAAAAAGCATACAACCCCCCCCCCCCCCACCACCACCACCCCCCACCACCCCCCACCACCACCCCCAACCACCCCCCACAACTACCACCACACCACCACCACCCCACCCACCACCACCACAACTACTACTACGCCAACAAACCCCAACGACAACCCAAACATCAACAACGAAGACAAATAAAAAAAAAAAAAAACAAAGGGAAAAATTTAAAAAAAAGAAAACAAAAGAGCACAAAATTAATGAAAGAAACAAAACTTTGTGGCAAAAATTGCATTGAGCTTTAAAGCGGCAAAACTAGGAGGAGCATGTTTTATTTCATTTTCCCCTCAAACGCTATGGGGGAAAAACTCGGTAGCTTTTTTTAATAATTTTTTTTAAAGCTAAAACCTTCTTTTAAATTTTTTGTTTATGGTTTTCTTTGTCCCTTTGGCCTTTCTTTGCGGGGTTTTTTTTTTTTTTTTTTTTGGGGGGGGGTTTTCCCCCCTCTTATCTCTTTGGGGGTTTTCCATTTTTTTTCCCTTTTTTCTGTTGTAGGATTTGCTGTTTTTTTTTGGTTTGTTTTTGTTTTTTGTGGTTTTGGTTTGGGGGGTTTTTTGGTTTTTTGTTTTTTTGGGTGATTTTGTGGTTGTGGGGGGTGGGGGTGTGTTTGTGTTTTGTGTGTGTTGGTGGTGGGGTGGTGTGTGTGTTTGGGGGGTTTGGTGTTTAAATTTTTGTGTGTGGGGTTTGTGTGTTTGTGGGTTTGGTTTGTGTGGTGTTTTGTGTTTGTGTGTGTTGTGGGTTTGGGGTTTTTGGGTTTTTGTTTTGGGTTTGGGGAAATTTTTCTTTTTTTTTTTGGTCTTTTCTCTTTTCTGTCTCGTTTTTGGTTTTTGTTTTGTTTTTCTGCCCCCTTTTTGCCCTTCTGTTTTTTCCCTTTCCTTTTCCTTTTTTCTTTTTTTTCTTTTTTTCTGTCTTTTTTCTGTCGTTGTTGGGGGTTCTGCTGTCTGTCTCCCCCCTTTTTCCCTTTTTTTTTTTCTCCCCCCCCCTTTCTCCTTTTTTTTCTCTCTCTTTTTCCCTCTCTTCCCTCTCCCCTCCCTCTTTTTCCCTCTCCCTCTCTCCCTTTTTCCCCCCTCTCCCTTTCCCTCTCCCCCCCTTCCCCCCCTTTTTTCCCCTCTCCCCCTCTCCCCCTTTTCCCTTTTCTCCTCTTCTCTCTCTTCTCCCCCCTCCTCTCTCTCTCTCTCCTCTCCCCTCTCTCTTCTCCCCCTCTCTTCTTTTTCCCCTTTTTCTCTTTTTTTTTAAAACCTTTGTTTTTAAAGTAATATTTTGGGGAAAAAATAACTTTTGGGAATCCAAAAAAACTAGTTTTTTTTTTTTTTCAGTTTTTGTTTTTTAAAAAATTCCCCCAAAATACTTTTCAAAAGCTGTAACCTTTTAGTGATGGGGGATACCGGGGGAGTGGACAAAATGTGGGGGTTTTTAGGGGGGGGAGCAGGCAAAACGTCTTTTGTCGAATGAACCCAAAACCCCAACGGCATAAAAAAAGGGGTTGAAAAAAAAATGGGGGGCCAAAAGGAAAAAAAAAAACAGCAAATTTTCCTTTTTTCCCAAAAACGCCTAAAAAAGGTTTTCCCCAAACATATCATAGAAACCCCCACATAGAAGGGGGCCATCTCTTCTTCTTCTTTTCTTCTTTTTCTTCATATCATCATCATCATCATCATAAAACCTCATCATCATCTTTTTCATCATCATATTTTTTTCATATTTTTCATCATCATCTCTCTTTCGCCGGTCGTCTCTCGTCTTTTCGTCGTTTCTTTCGTCGTCGCGCGTCGTCTGGGCGTCATCATCTTACGTGTCGTCCCCCGTCGTCCCCCGCCGTCGTCATAATCTTCTTCATCAACCGCAGCAGCGGAAAAATTTTCATCTTCATCTTCATCTTCACATCATAATCATCACATCATATCACATCTTCATCTTTTTCATCATCATCAAATCAAAAATCATCATAAAATCAATCTTTCTATATCTACTATCTATTACTTCTATCTATCTATTTTTCTATCTATCTATCTATCTATCATCTATCTACTATTTTCTATCTTTCTTTTGAAAAACACAAAACACACCCAAAAAATAAAATAATATATTTTATATATTTTTTTATAAATTATATAAATAAAATTTTTTAATATATATTTTTTTGGCCGGGGAATAACATAAAGCCAAATTTGAGCAAATTGTTTTCAAACCCTGAACCCCCACCAAACGGTTTGACACAATCCTTGATAAAGTACCCACCAGTCATCTCGGGGGTGTCTGCTACCGTATACAACAGGGGGGGTCAAAACCAAAACAGCTTATAAAAGGGGAAAAACGCTATATCCCATGTAAATCTCAAAAAAATGTTTTGATTTTTTTTTCGGGTTTTTTTTAGTACCCCCATACTTTTTAATTTAAATTTAAAAAACCCCTTTTGTGGGGGGTTTTTTTTTTTTTGGGTGGGGTTTTTTTTAAAAAACTTTTGAAAAAATTTTCAAGAAGAAATTTTTTATGGGGTTTTTGTTCTTATCGAAAAGAGACACCAAAGGACCAAACAAAACCCCGGGGGCAAAAGCGGACATACTTTAAAAAAAAAAAAACAACAAAAAAAAAATATGTCGTCATTTTGACCGCTCCTTCCAAAATGGGGGTGCTCGAAAGGATAAAAAAAAAAAAAACCCCGGGAAAAATTTTTCATACATCTTTGAAAATAAGTATGTCGCCATTTTGCTTTTCTTCCTAAAAGAGTTCCCCCCGGGGAAACCAAAAACAATTTTTAAACCTTTCGAAGGCAGTTTTATACAGCCCCCAATACTGTTTGGATGAGACCACGAGCGACATGGACCCTCCCCGGGGGTTTTTAAGGAGAAAAAAAACCGTTTGGGGTTTTGTTCCCCGAACCCAATAGTAAAACACAAAAACCCCCAAGAGGGTCCCAGTACGAGTAATCCTGTTTTAAATTGAAAGAAGTGTTTTAAATTTTTAAAAAAAATAAAACCCCTACCACTTTTAGTTACTGCAAATTTCAGTATAAAATGTTGGCTGCTTTTTTTGGGGAGAGGTGTTCCCCAAAAACAGCAGTTTTATATTTAAACACGAAATTTTTGTTTGCAAGTTTTATCTTTATTTTTCAGGGGGCTTTTTTTAAAAAAATTTTTTGGTTTTCAACTTTCTTTTTTCGGGTTGGGGTTTTTTTTTTTAAAGTAAGCTAAATGCGTTTTTAACACACGTGATCTCGGTTTTTCGTTTATCCGAATTTCAAAAAACCCAGACCACCCTCAATAAGAGTGGAGGGGAAGGGGGGGGGGGGGGGGGGGGGGGGGGGGGGGGGGGGGGGGGGTTTTGGGGCCCCCAAAATTTTAGTATCTTGGCAGGTGTGTCACCTCAAATTTTTTTTGGGGGAAAGAGGGGAAAAATTTTAATTTTTTGGGGCAGGGGTACGAAACAACATTTTTACAAAGTTTTTGGGGATAAAATTTGGGGCTGAGATTTGCCCCTGGCTATAAGGGTTTTTTTCCCAAAAGGAAATGTTCTTTTTTTGGGGGGCCCTTTGGGGATCCCCATCCTTGAAAAAAAGGGGGTTGGGGTTTTTTTTTTAAATTTTTTTTTTAAAGACCCCGTTTATTGTTTTTTTGTCCTTTTCCCCATTTTTTTTTTAAAAAAATTTTGGGGCCAAGATAAAAAGAAAAGAAAAAAAAACCCCCCAAAACCCAAACAAGAAAAAAAAGTCTTTTGTTTCCCTTTGGGGGTCTCTCCCCCCCCCCCCCTTTTCTCTCTGTCCCCCTTGTCTTTTCTCTGTCTTCTCTGTCTCTCTCCTGTCTCTCTCTGTCTCTCTTTTTCCCCCTTTTCTCTGTTTTTTCTCTGTCCTCTTTCCCTTTTGGGGGCCCTGCTCTTCTCTTCTCTCCTCTTCTCTCTCTCTCTTCTCTCTCTCTTCTCTCTCTCTCTTCCTTCTCTCTCTCTTTTCTCTTTTTTAAAGGGGGTTTCATCAAAAAGTTTTTATAAGTGCCCCCGGGGACAAAAATCCACCCGTCCCGTTATCTTTTTGGGAAATTTTTAAAAAACGTGAAAAATTTCCCCTCATCTTCAACGTCTTGGGAATAAAGTTCTTGTAGGACTTTTTTAAAAAATTTAAAGGAAAAAATTTAAAAAGGGGCACTAGGTGTACATAAAAAAGTGTATATGACGAAAAAGAAATAGCGTTTGACAAAACACTGAGTAAAAAAAAAAACGAATAAAAACCCGAAAATTTTACGATAAAAGAATGCGAGAACAAAGCGACCTCTGCTGTTTTTAAAAAAAGCTATTGATTAACGGTTTATTGGGGATACCATGGGGGGAAAATTTTTTTTTCGCAATTCTCATAGTACAAGATTTAAAAAGGGAAAAAGAGGGTTTTTACCAAGTGTTTTTACACATGTTGGGGTCAATACTATCAAACAAATTTTTCCAAAAAAAAAGAAGGGGGAGAAAAAAAAAATTTTTCGAAGAATAATTACAAAGAGGAATCAAAGGGGGAAAAATTTCAAAGAAGAAGAAGAAGAAAAGAAGAAGAAAAGAAGAAGAAGGGGGAAAGAAGAAGAAAGGAAAAAAGAAGAAGAAGAAGAAAAAAAGGAGGGGGAGGAGGAGGAGGGGGGAGGAGGGGGGGGGAGGAGGAAAAAGAAGAAAAGGGGAAAAGAAGAAAAGAAGAAGAAAAGAAAAAAAAAGAAAAAAGAAAAGAAGAAGGAGAAAGAAAAAAAGAAGAAGAAGAAGAAGAACAACAACAACAACAACACAACAAAACAACAACAACAACAACAACAACAACAACAACAAAGGGGGGGGAGACAGACGGGTTTTGACAGACCACAAAAAATATAAGGGGGCAGACAAACATATAGACACAGACGGGGAAAAAACAGACAGACAGACAGACAGATAGACAGACAGACCCGACAGACAGGGCAGGGCGATAAAGTAAAAGACGCCCGAAATCCTACTCCAAAAAAAACTGCAGATAATTTTTTTGGGGTTTGATTTATAGGGTCATAAAACCCCCCCCCCTATTGTTCTTTTGTAACAAAAAAAAAAGAAAATAGATATTTCTGATGTAGATGGTAAGTTTTTATTTTTGATGTTTTTACTTGGGATTATAGTGTTTCCCCCCCCCTTTTTTTTTTCGAGAAAAAAAATAGAAAAAACCCCTGGGAAAAAGAAAATTAAAAATTTTAAAAAAAAGAACGCGAAATCAACCAAATTAAAAACCCCCCAAACCTCGGGGCCCCCCGGCGTGAACCCCCACAAAAGGGGAAAGGTTTAGAGGGGGACAAAGTCCCCGGGAAAAAAAGAAGAAAAAAGGAAGGGAGGGGGAAAAGAATGAAAAAAAATGAAAAAAAGAAGAAGAAGAAGAAGAAGAAGAAAAGAAAGAAGAAGAAAAAAGAAGGGGGAAAAAAAGAAAAAGAAAAAGGGAAAAAAAGGGAAAAAAGAAGAAACAAAAAAAAACAAAAAACAAAACAAGAACAAGAACAAGAAGAATTAAAAAGGGGAAGGGAAAAAAAAGAATTAAGAAGAAGAAAAGAAGAAGAAGAAAAAGGGGAAAAAAGGGGAAAAAAAGAAGAAGAAAAGAAGAAGAAAAGAAGAAAAAAGAAGAAGAAAAGAAAGGAAGAAGAAAAGAAGAAGAAAGAAAACCCAAAAACAAAACAAAAAAAGAAAAAGAACAACAACAAAAACAGCACAGCAACAAAAAACAACAACAACAACAACAAAAAAAAACAAAAACCCCAAAAACAGCACCCACACCCCCCACCAATAAAAAAAAAGGGGTTTTTCAAAATTACCTTTTTCCAAAAAGAATGCTTTTTTTAAAAGGGGAAAAAGTCTTCGAGCTTCGTCGATTCCCCTTAAAAATTTTTTTTGGGGAACAAAAGGGCTTTATAAGAGAAAAAACGGGAAAATTTTTCAGGGCTTTTTTCGGGAAAAAAAATAAATTTTTTTTTGCAAGTTTGCAAGAAATTTTTTCCCAGTGAAAATTAAAAAAAAACCCATCACTTTGGTTTTTCAGGAAAAAATGTTTTGGGGGTTCCCAAAAAAAACCTAATTTTTTGTCAAATTTTTTATGGTTTTCAATATTTTTTTACACCTTTTCAAGCTGCGGTTTTTAAAGGGTCAGAAAATGTATGGGGAAGGAATTTTTTAAAGTCCCTTTTTTTGTTTATCAACGAACTTTACATTGGGGTTTTTAAAATCCCCCCGGTTTTTAAAGAGACACATACTGTTTTTCCCAAAATTTTTTTTTTGATCACAAAATATAGGTGTATTTTCAAGGTTTTTGCCCCCACCCCCCTTTTTGAAAAGCCCTTTTTAAAGTACTGACTGTAAAGGGGGGAAAAAAAAGGGAAAATTTTTTTAAATTTTTTAACCTACCGATAACTGGTTTTTTTTTACACTAAAATTTTTAAAGGGGGCAAACACAATTATTTTAGCATTTTTGGGTTTTTTTACTTTTTCTTTTATTTCACCGTTTTAAAGGAATAAAAAACTCGTGTCCCTTTTTTTCCCTTTTTTTTTCATCCAGTTTCTATTTTCCCAAAAGGGAAGTTTGTAAAAAAAAAAAAAAAAATGTTTTTTTCCCTTCCAGCCCCTTTGGGGAGTAAACGATTTAGTATAGAAAATTTTTTTGATGCCGACGCCCCGGGAGTAGAAAATAGGTCACATTGCATTGCTTCAGACGTAAAAAAGAAGAGAGATAGGCCTATTTTTGGGATAAAGGGTTTTTTGGGGCCAATGGATTCCCGGGGACTGCCCCCTTAAAAACCCGAGTAAACTGGGGGGAAAAATACAAAATTGGGGGGAACTTACTGGCTCTTTTGCTGCTTTTTGACTGTTTTTGGCTTTTGTTTTTCCTCCCTGTTGTGCTGTTTTTTTTGTCTACTGTATCTCTATGCTTGTTTTTTGTTTGGGGTTTTTTTCTCTGTTTTGTCTTCCTGCCTGCTTTTGCTTTCTGTGCCCCCCGGGCGGTTTTTGGGGGGTCTGTCGGTTTTTGGGTTTTTTTTTGGGTTTGGGGTTTTTTTTGTCTTTCTTCTGTCGGTCGGTCTGTTTTCTGTCTCTCTTTGGGCTATTTTTTCTCTCTGTCCCCTTTTTTCTGTCCCTCTGCTCTGTTTTTTGTTTTTTGGGGGGTCTGTCTTTTTTGTCTGTCTGTCTGTCCCTTTTTTCTCTTTTCTTTTCCCCCCTCTCTCTCTCTCCTTTTTTCTCTTCCCACACAACACAAAACACACCACACACCCCCAACCCACACCCCACACCCCACTACACACAAAAAACCCCCCACCAAAAAACCCCCCCAACACATTTTACTCGAATCAACAAAAACCCCTTCCCCCAAATATGAACTAAACCTTTTTTGTCCCCCCCAAACCCTTTTCCCCCCTCCGACACTCTTTATCGTGTAGACGCATAGCACTTGGGTGATACCTTTTTTCACTGGGGGGGGCCCCCAAAAAACCCGATGATTTAATGAAAAAAAGGGGAAAGGTTTCGGAAAATATTGCCCCCAAAAGGGTTTTAAAAAAAAAAGAAAAAAAGTATCAGGGACTGGTTTGAATTTTTTCCCGATTTTTGGAGATGACTGACAAGGGAAAAAGGAAAAAAAACAAAAGGGGAATACTTTAAAGGGGGAGGGGGGGGGGGGGGGGGGGGGGGGGGGGGGCAAACCCCCTTTGAAAAAACAAAAATGGGAAAAAAACCCCCTTTCACTGCTTTGGCCCCCCCATAAGGCCCCCCCTGAAATCCTGAAAAAAAACTGAAAAAATCGGAAAGAAATTGCAGCCTTTATCTCTTGGACAGAAGGATCCCGTTTCTTTTTTGGGTTTTTTTATAGCTAAAAATTTTTGTTTCAATAAAGTTTTAGGGGGGTGGATTTTTGCATTATATTTTTTTTAGCAGTACGTCATCCCCCTTTTTTTTAAAGTAGTGAAAGTGGAAATTTCTTTTTTAAAAAAATTTAAAAAAAAAAAGTGGTTTTAAAAAATTTTTGCGGGTAAAAAAACAAAAATTCATAGGTGACCCCTGGAATAATAAAACCCCCGGGTTCCTGTGAATGCCAAAGAAAAAAAGCAGCAAAAACATCACATGAATTAAAAAATTTAAAGATCTTTTAAAAACATTGACATTCATAGCAACCCAAAAAAAGGAGCAACTACATCAAGGCAATATTTAAAAAAAATAATAATAATAAAAAAAATATAATTAAAAAAAAAAAAAAAAATTAAAAAAAAAAAAAAAAAAAATAAAAAATTTTAAAAATAAATTTTTTTAAAATAATTTAAAAAAAGTTTTAAAAAAATTTAAAAAAAAAAATAATAAATTTTAAAAAAAATTAATAATAAAAAAATTTAAAAATAATAATAATAATTGATAACAAATAATTAAAAAATAAAAATAATAATAATAAAAAAAAATAATTTTAATTTTAAAAAAATAAAAAAAATATAGCAACAAAAAAACAAAGATTTTAAAAAAAAAGGGTTTTTCCCTATCTTTTCTTGCTTTTTTTTCAAAATTTGCGTGCATTGCTTTTTGGGTTTTTGGGAAAATTTTAGGTCAAAGTTTTATATAAAAAAGCAAAAAAGTAGTTTTTATGCATTTAGGGTGCACAAAAAACAAAGAACACTCGCACACGCAAACACCCACACACACACACCCCCAAACCCCAACCCCCCACACCCACACACAACCCCCCAAACACACACCCAAAACCACACACAACACAAAACCCCACAACACACCCCCCCACACACACCCCCACGCACGCACCCTCTTTTTTTGTGTATATCTATTATCTATCTATCTATCTATCATCCCCCCTATCTATCTTTCTATCTATTAAAAAATCTATCTACTATTATTTTTTCTATTTTTATAATAAATAAAATATAAGGGGGGTTTTATAGATTGTAAAATTTTAAAAAATTGATAATAGATAGAAAAGACGATAGTTTTGATAGTAGATAGATAGAAGAAAAAAATAAAAAAGTTTGATAGATAGATAAAAAAATAGAGATAAAAAATTTTATATATAGATATTTTATTATAAATTTAAAATATATATATATTATATATATATAATAAATAAAATTTTTAATAAAAATTATGATTAAAGCATCTTCCCTTTATGCACTAAAAGGGGGGGGGGAGGGGGAAAGGGGGAAAAGGGGGGGAGAGGGGGGGGGAAGGGGGGGGGGGGAGGAGAGTAAAAAAAAAAAATGGGAGGGGGGGAAAAAGGGGGGAAGAGAGAGAGAGGGGGGGAAGAGAGAAAAGAGAGGGGGGAGAGGGGGGGGGAGGGGGAAAAGGAAAAGGAGAGATACTGGGGGGCCCGGGACGGGCCCAAAACAAAAACAGAACAAAAACGACAAAAACCCAAAATACAGACAGGGACCGACACACAAACAACCCACGGGACAGAGAGGGTAGACTATTATACAGCAACAGAACACAGACACACGGGAGAAAAAGGAGGGGACACAGAAAAATTTCAGAGGTGGGGGGAAAAAGGGACTTAAAACCAACATTGCCTTCCCAAAAGACTTTTTAAACCTACCAAATTTTCGTTTGTGTCCCCAAAAAACCCCCCCGCTGGGGGAAAGGGTTTTTTTTGCTGTGACATCAGCAGCAGTTAAAGGGCCCCCCCGCCCTTTCTTTACGCTTCCAGATGACTGGTGTGTGTGGGCACAGTGAAAGGCGGGGGGGGGAATAGGGGGGGGGGGATTAGTTTATGCAAAGCAAGTTTAAAACTGTATGCTTGTCAGTATCTTATTATTGGATTTTTGTTTAGTGTGGGGCCCCTTGTGGGCATTTCAAACAGAGGGGAAAAAAAATTTTTTTTTTTAAAAGGGGGTTTTTTTGGGGATTGATTTAAAATGAATAGTTATCGTAGGGTCAGGGGGGAAAATTTTTTTGTGTTGTTTGTTTTGTTTTTGGGATTTTAAATTGGGGTTTTTGTTTTTGTTTTTTTGGGGTTTTTTTGTTGTTGTTGATTATTTTTTTTTTATAAACTTTTTTTTTTGTTATTGCTGCTGTTTGTGCTGTGTTGTTGTTGTTGTTGTTGTTTTTTGTTGGGGTTGTTTTTTTTTTTTCTTCTTCTTCTTTTCTTCTTCTTCTTTTTTCTTCTTCTTTTTTTTCTTTTTCTTTTTCTTCTTCTTCTTCTTCTTCCCCCTTTCCCCCTTCCTTCCTTTCTCTTCCTCCCCTCCTCCTCCTCCTCCTCCTTTTCTTTTCTTTTTCTTTCTTTGTCATCTTACGAGGTGACGCAAAATTACTGTCTCTACGGTGGGGCGGGAGCTTAACAGCATGAGGGGGTTTAATTTTTTTTGTTTTCCTCTCCCCTCCTTTTTAAAACCTTTTTTGGGGGGAAAAGGGTTACTTTTTTTTTGCTAAAAGCACAAAAAGAAATTAAAGGGTCAAAAAAGCAAACGACCCAAAAGGGGGAAAAACTAATGGTTCGGTAACAAGAACCCCTTTGACCTTCAGAGCAAGAAGTGTCGGGGATGAAAACCCCCCAAAACAGATCACTTAGATCAAATCAAATTGTAGGGAAGGGGAAAAAAAGCTCACAAGGAAGTGAAAGAGAAAAAAAGAAAAAATTGTAATGCGCATTTAGGACAAAAATTCCCCTTCGCATTTTTTTTCTAAAGGGGGGAATTTAAAAGAGCGTTTTAAGATGGTTTTTTGTAAATTTAACACATATAAATTCCTAGAGGTTTTTTTTTTTTTTCTTGTTTTTTCGATTAAAAAAATGAAGTTCATTTTTTTTTTAAAGAAAAGTTTTTAAGGGGGGATTTTTTTTTTTACTTATCTGGGGAAAAAAAAACTGTACTCTAGTACCTTTTCAAAAATTTTTTTTTTTTTTAAAAGTATTTTTTACAAACTTTTTGGTTTGAAAGAAAGGAAAGAAAAAAAAAAAGAAAGAAAGAAAAAAGAAAGAAAGAAAGAAAAAAAAAAAGAAAGAAAGAAAAAAAAAGAAAGAAAGAAAGAAAAGAAAGAAAGAAAAAGAAAGAAAGGGGGAAAAAAGAAAGTAAAAAAAAAAAAAAGAAAGAAAAAAAAGAGAGAAGAAAAAAGAAAAAAGAAAAGAAAAAAAAAGAAAGAAAAAACAGAAAAAGGAAAAAAGGGAGACAAAAATGAAACTAAGAAAAAAAATTTCAAAGGGTGTGTGTAAATGGTTTTTTGTGTGGTGTGTGTGTGTGTTGTTGTGGGTTTTTGTTGTGTTGTGTTGTTTGTGTGTGGGTTTTGTGTGTGTTTTGTTTTTGTTGTGTGTCTTCTGTTTAGTCCCTGTTTTGCTTGGGTTCCCCGTGGGGTGTTTTTCTTTTGCATTTCTCTGTGGAAAATTTTTTAATTTTTAAAAAAGAGGGAAAAAAGAGGAGAAAAAAGGAGGCAAAAACAAAAGAGAAAGCGAAGAAGAAAAGGAAAAAGAAAAAGAGAGAGAGAGTGGAAAAAGAGAAAAGAATAGAGAGAAGGGAGGGAAGAGAGGGAGAAAATACAGAATAGACAACGAAAACGGAAGAAGACAGACAAAAGGCCCTTTGCAAAGAGTAGAGGAGTAGCCTTTAAAAGGGGACGGGAAAATCAGAATCAAAGAAACAGAAAGATA
>JASPKP010006901.1:7500-10000 GCA_030674155.1 Stramonita haemastoma
TCTATTGCATGATAAAAGCCAGTAGTACTACATTTGTGAAAGTAGTTGTTCCAGTGATGTTGTTTCTATATCAGTCACATTGCATAATATCTAGGAGAGAGAGAGAGAGAGAGAGAGAGAGAGAGAGAGAGAGAGAGAGAGAGAGAGAGGATATGAAATAGTACTTGCGATTACACTGCCATGTAAGTCCTGTGGATGACACAATAAATCCAGGTGTCATGTACGGACACATGCAAAACATCTTGTACAAACATACAAAGCTCCCCCCTCACAGGAGTACATACATACAGAGGCTCAGCTCATATTGTCGGATGATAAAAGCGAAAGAATCTTTCTTTTCTTTTTTCTTTTTTTTCTTTTATTCTTTTATATCGAGGATAACAGAATAAGCAATCATGTGCTTTTTTTCATCCGGTCCCCGTCTGTATGCAGTTTTTGTAAATATTGTCATCTGTTCCCACCGGCACACGATGGCCTACTCTTATGAAAAGCGGAACAGGATTTAACGTGTGCGCAAGATGTTCTGCGTGCGTTCGCACACGGGCCTCGGTTTAAAGTCTCATCCGAAGGACTTTTCGGGAGAGTGGAGTCAGCACTGATGTTAACTCCTGGAGAAAAATTTCCTCGACCGGACTCGAACCCGGGTCGTCAAATTGCCAGCGCAATGTTCTGACCACTAGGCTATCCGTCTTTGCATCACGTCTCTGCACCAAACTCTCTACAGACCCTCTGTAAAACTGCACACTTGACTTCTCCCTCAACTCCCTGAGGAGTCCTCAGGCCACTGAATTGAAGTTTTCAGACACCGTGTCATGGGCATGTTGAACCTGGCAGAGCCCATCTCTCTCCAGGTAGCAGGATGCATGCTAGGTATGTTCGCATCATCCATACCACCAGCCATCATATGAAGGGTGGATGAATGGGGTTTGCATGTTAGCACAAGATGCTTTGCATGTGTTGGTACATGACACCTGGGTTTATGTCATCCAAAGGACTTACATGGCAGTGTAACTGCAAGTACTATTTCATTTCTTGTCGTTGTTTATCGCCTCGTCAACCACAAAGGCCGTACCAGGGCTGCCAACTTATTTAGTTACAGCAATTCCAATAACATTAGCCTCAAGTACAAAATAAAAACCATCAAATCCCAAGTACAAAATAAACACTATCAAATCCCAAGTACAAAATAAACACTATCAAATCCCAAGTACAAAACAAACACTATCAAATCCCAAGTACAAAACAAACACTATCAAATCCCAAGTACAAAATAAACACTATCAAATCCCAAGTACAAAATAAACACTATCAAATCCCAAGTACAAAACAAACACTATCAAATTCAGTCAAATTATTGTCTCAACACCGTCAGTCTGTATAAGAAAACGAGAAAGTACTATAGTCATCTCATTACTTATGGATAGCCAATAAAAAAAAAACCCAAACAAACCCAGGCATTGCAGATGACAATGTTAACTCCGGTAGATGATAAAAATCCCGTTTAAACAGATCCCTCAGTGGAGACTTAAACTCGTGTCTCCAGCTACAGTGAGATCACAAGATAAACGCTCTAACCACTAGGACCCCCCCAAAACAACCCCCCCCCCCAAACAACCCCCAAACAAAAAATGCCAACCCCACCCTCTCCCAACCCTATAACAAACTGCCTTAGGGACTTGGGATGACTCTGAGCTTTGTGCAAGATAAAACCTGCCATGTTGTTGTCTCTCAGATTAGTGTGATATTATTATAGTCTCACTCCCTACTTTCCTGCCCACTCTTTTCTTTCCTGCCTTACCGCTGACTTTCCTCAAGGACAAAGTCAACACTGTAATCCCCTAACGTCCTAATGGACAGGGTACACTGGGGGTGTGGTTACGTGCGTGGTCATATTGAAGATCAACATCATCATTGCATCTAGACTATGTTGTAACAATTCTGCTTTTTAGAAATATTCATTTGTCCATTAATACTACCTTACCAGTTTAATCTGTGACATGTTGAGTGGAGAGAGATTTATTTATGTATGTATTTATTTATTTATTTATTCTTTTATATCGAGGATAACAGAATAAGCAGTCATGTGCTTTTTTTCATCCGGTCCCCATGTGTATGCAGTTTTTTGTAAATATTGTCATCTGTTCCCACCGGCACACGATGGCCTACTCTTACGAAAAGCGGAACAGGATTTAACGTATGCGCAAGATGTTCTGCGTGCGTTCGCACACGGGCCTCGGTTTAAAGTCTCATCCGAAGGAGAGAGAGAGAGAGAGAGAGAGAGAGAGAGAGAGAGACAGAGAGACAGAGAGACAGAGAGAGACAGAGACAGAGACAGAGACAGACAGACAGACAGACACTCAGACACACAGACAGAGACAGGCAGGCAGGCAGGCAGGCAGACAGACAGACAGACAGACACAGGGATAAAAGTGGATTACGTGTTTGATACTTTTGCAACAATCGATTTTTACAACGTCTTCAGCTTCCCAGCTGTTACTTC
>JASPKP010006902.1:5000-13557 GCA_030674155.1 Stramonita haemastoma
ATATGTTTTGTCATGTTGTTTCAGAGTTTGTTCGAGCAAACGGACATTTCATACAATGACTTCATCCGTACAACACAGCCAAGGCATTATGAGGCAGTGCACCAGTTTTGGGTATTGTCTTTCTGTTCTTTTTTATGGTAGTTGTTGTTTTGTTTTTTAGGGAAGGTTTGAGAAATGTTTTTTATTCACGCATCAAGATTTAGAAATGTTATTAAGGTGTGGGTGCCATAGCACAATCATTTCTATTCGTAAAATTTCACAACACTGGTAATATCATTCCTTGCACTGTATGCAGTATTAGCGAGTTACATTATGATATTCCATACATGTGGAGGAAATAATCAGATCATTTGTATCAAGACGATTCCTCTGACTAATCTGATCATACAGGTTCATAGTTAAAACAATTTTGCAGCAATGATAGGAACAATGCTTATCTAACCCGCTGACTGCTTCGGTCATTTTGTGTATGTACATCTTTTGGTAACAGCAGCTGCCTATGTACGTACACAGTACATGGGTACTTTGTCTGCAAAACTTTAAAAGAACAACTATGTAGCCTGGCCCAGTGTCCTCTTGAGATTTAACCCTCTTGTTGTTGAATTCTACAGAGCTAAACTGCCTGTGGACTTTGATTTGTGTACTCTACAAGATTCAGCGCTATATAAATTCCATATATTATTATTATTATTATTATTATTATTATTATTATTATTATTATTATTATTATTATTATTATTATTATTATCATTATTATTATCATTATTATTATCATCATCATCATCATCATCATCATCATCATCATCATCATCATCATTAGTAGTAGTGGTAGTGGTAGTGGTAGTAGTATCATCATCATCATCATCATCATCATCATCATCATCATCATTATCATCACCATCATTATTATTATTATTATATTATTATTATTATTATTATTATTATTATTATTATTATTATTATTATTATTAAAATGATAATGATAATGATAACAATAATAATAATGATAATAATAATAATAATAATAATAATAACCCCCAACTGACATAGTTTACTCCTTAGACAATTGTGTGTGTGCATGACAAGCTGTCAGACTGAAATTTTGTCACAAGCTAGATATGCTATTAACTCTCCGAGGACGGCTGTCCACTATAGAGGATCAGTGTAAAGCAATGGTTTTTGGATGACTGACCGCTATAGCGAATTGGCTGTTTGCAGATTTTTCAAGCGTTGGCGGCATGATACTATGACTAGTGCAGCTTAACATAGCTCCGTGAACCTGTCCAAGGTTGAATGCAGAGCACTGTTGGGTGATTCCTTGTGTTCCTAACTCTTTGTGCAGGGTTGCAGAGAGTAGCTGACACAAAAGTAGAGTAGCCGACTACAAAATTCAGAGTATTTTTTTCTTCATGCTTGTCAAAGCTGAAATATTAAGATGAAAGCTTTAACCTTTCGATATGTACTAACCCAGCATGCTATTCATTAGTTCAGAGAAGAATTTCATTGTCTTACTATTTTTTTGTGTATTTTTTTATTTATTTATTTTTTACTAACCATTACAAATGGGCTGTCTGTGGGGGGGGGGGGGGGGGGGGGGGGGGGGGGGGGGGGGGGGGAAGCAAGGGAGAGAATTGGCTGTCCCAAGTGAGTTAAGGTAGCCACATTCCAGCCTTGAGGATACTGAATGTTCCAATAATTGGTGTTTTTTCTTCTTCTTCTTCTTCTTCTTCTTCTTCTTCTTCTTCTTCTTTGCATTCTTCTTTGCATTCTTCTTCTTCTTCTTTGCATTCTTCTTCTTCTTCTTCTTTGCAATTCTTCTTCGCAATTCTTCTTCTTCTTCTTCGCAATTCTTCTTCTTCTTCTTCTTCTTCTTCTTCTTCTTCTTCTTTCTTCCTTCTTTCTTCTTCTCTTCTTCTTCTTCTTCTTCTTCATCTGTACAAGGAAACTCTCAGGCAGCGTGGCCACATCTACAAAGGCAGGTACGAGGGCTGGTACTGCGTGTCTGACGAAGCTTTCCTGACGGAGGAAGAGGTGCAGGATGGGGTTACACCTGATGGGCAGCGGTGTAAGGTGAGACGCCTTCTCTTCATGCTGCTGCTGCTGTTGTTGGGAGTTCCCCAGCTTAACACCCTGGGGGTCTCCCGAAACATGCACACCCTCACACCTAGAAGTCATTGTGAGGCTGTTACTGAGTATTCTATATAACATGCGTATAGGAGCTTTGTGTAAGCGCTTTGATTTGTGCACTCTACAAGATTCAGCGCTATATAAATCCCATATATTATTGTTATTATTATAGATGGATCAATGGTCTAGTGGTAATTGATCGGTGGTCTAGAGGTAACGCGCCTGTCTAGAAAGCGAGAAGTCCAGGTCAAAGTGTGCGGCAGTTCGAATCCCGTTTGGGCCCAAAACTTTCCCCCCATCCATTAGACCATGAATGGTGGTCTTGGTGCTAGTCTTTCAGATGAGACGATAAACCGAGGTCCCGTGTGTGTTACACATTATTATTTAGCGCACATAAAAGAACCCACAGCAACAAGAGGGTTGTCCGTGGCAAAATTATGTAGAAAAAAGCCACTTTGATAGGGAAAACAAATACAGTTGCAGACAGAAAAAAAAAAAAAAATAATGGGTAGGCCCTGTAATTGTGGCGATGTGCTCTCCCTGGGGAAAGCAGCCCGAATTTCACGCAGAGAAATATGCTGTCACATAAAGTGGTATAAAGTGAAAAACAAAAATAAGATAAATATTGATTTTTTTTAATACCTCACCATAGTGTTATTGATTTTAGACCTCTCCTGACTGAACACCTGGTAGGGGGGCAGGCACCCAGAAAAGCTATGCAGTCTGTCTCCGTCATTACATGTGGGAATCACTCTGAGATCTTGAGTACACCTTGGACGAATTGTGTGTAGGACTCACTGTCTGCAGGTCCCTTGCCATTGAGGCAGCCGTACTCTGATTCTGAGGATTTTCCTCCTGCAGGCTGTTTAGTGAAGAGCGTGTGGTGGCTGAAGATGATCTCAACATACCATGTTAAACCCTCTCAGTCCCAAACTGGGATTTGTCGGGATCGAATAATTGTCCCCCTCCCCCCCCCCCCCCCCCCCCCCCCCGAATCCCAAACCGGGATTTACACACAGTAGTTTTCCATCAGGCAGTGACCATCACTAATTGCTACCACATATCAAAGCTCTATCAGGCCAGAGGTACAAAGCCTGCTGGAAAAAGTCTGGAAGTAATTATAGCTGCTGGTATGTACTTAGAAGGAGGAAAAGGCGAGGGAGCATGTGTGCCTGACCTGATTTCGTGATGGAATGTGAAATCTAGGGGTAATTTGTGTTAAGAGAGTTTGAATGCAAGAGGGCTAAAGCATAAGAAGGTTGTTCATGTAGACCTTTGCGCATAGCTCACATCAATACCTGGACACAGCTTTTGGTCTGGGTCAAACATTGCCATTGAGGCAACCATACTCTGACTTCAGAGGTATTTTTCTCCTTTTACTGAAGAGCATTTTATTTATTTTTATTTCTATTTTATTCTTTTATATCGAGGATAATGGAATAAGCACTTGTATACAATTTTTTACATCCAGTCCCCGTGTGTATGCAGTTTTGTCAATTTTGTCATCTGTTCCCACCAGCACACGATGGCCTACTCTTTCAAAAAGCAGAACAGGATTTAACATACAAGTTGAGAGCTTGTCCTGGATAAAGACATTCTGAGCAGACCATTCCAAAGGGTAACAGCATTTTGATGTAGACCCTAGCTCTTTGCTGACATGTGTTCCTGCAGAGTTGGTGTTATAACACAAAGTCAAAGTCAATATCAAAATTTTATTTCCAAATGGTACATTGAGTAAGCAAAATTTGCTTTTTTTTTTATCAAGCCATCTATCTAGCGAAAAAGCCCAAACAAAACAAAACAACCCCCTCCCCCAAAAAACAACAACAAAAAACCCCCCACTTAAACAAAAAAAAGACAAACTAACAAAAATGAAGCAGCAAGCAAACAAAGCAAAATACAACCAAAAAACCCCCACCCAAAATGTATTTAGCTACAACATTGGTACAACTCATATCAACAAAATAAACACAAAAGGACCTAAAGAAAATTAAATGATAATAATAACAGAGTATGGTAGAGAGGTACTTTTATTTATCTTATTTTTTATTTATTCTTTTGCATAGAGGATAATGGAATAAGCATTCATGTGCTTTTTTACATCCAGTTCCCGTGTGTATGCATTTTTGTAAATGTCATCTGTTCCCACCGGCACACCATGGCCTACTCTTACGAAAAGCGGAACAGGATTTAATGTGTGCGCAAGATTACTGTGTGCGTTCGCACACAGGGCCTTGGTTTATAGTCTCATCCAAAGGACTTTGGGGGAGAGTGGAGTCCACTCTGATGTTAACTCCAGGAGAAAAATCCGCTTGAAGGGGTCGTCAAATTGCCAGCGCAATGTTCTGAACACTAGGCTACCCTGTCCCCCATAAAGAGGCAGTGGTGGGGACTGTGTGTTGCAGGTGTCCATAGCCAGTGGTCAGCCAGTCACCTGGACAACAGAAGAGAACTACATGTTCCGCCTGACCGCATTTCGCAAAGAGTTAACTGCATGGTTGGATACCAAAGGTATGTGTGTCACAGCGCACAAATCCAACATCACTCAGTGAAGAGTGCTATATTTAGCACGCCCTTTCCATTTACGTAGTCCCAAGTGTGGTCAGTTCCTGCTATAGTTAGCACCAGCTGGGCTGGGATGGATTAATTAGCAGCTGAAAGGAGCTGAAACTGACAGCTGTGTATTGCTTTTATATCTTGTTTTCGTGTTCTTTTTTTCTGTTTTTCTGTTCCTTCACTAGAGCTCTGAGGTTCACCAATGGTGAGGTTTAGCCATATGTGACAGGTTTTGCCCTCCTTGAAGGTAGCTGCATTCTGACTTTCAGGATGTATTCTGGGTATGTTCATGTTTCCGTAACCCACAAATGAGGACATAAATTACATGATTTTTAACGTGCATCTTTGATCTTCTGCTTGTGTACATACACAAAGGGAATCAAGGCAGTGGCAGGTCTGCACTTGAAGTTGACCTGGGAGATCATAAAATTTCCTACCCTTTGTTCAAATTTGAAAAGTTGGGTTTTTATTTAAAGTTTAACATACCTTCTTTCATTTTAATTGTATTGTATTTCATTTGATTTGATTTCATGCCATATAATTTCTTTTCTTCATTTCTATTTCATTTTCTTATTTTGTTTTTTTCCGTTTTTACTTGATCTTATTTCATTTTGAAAAAAAAAGAGAGAAAAATACCCTACCAGTATGATGGGATAGCTCAGTGGTCAGAGCGCTCGCTTTCCCCCAGCCAATTTTAAGCAGCATCAAGCGTGGTTGCCAGTTGGATGGGTGACCATTTGCGCGCCTTGGCTTCAGTACAGCCCCCCCAGTTCACCCAGCTGTAAATGGGTACGTCCTCTTTAGGGTCAGGGAAGGTAAAGCAGCGAGGGAGAGGAGATGGGTGCCGCCCTCGATATGCTGGCCCCTAGAGAAGCTGAGGTCTCTGACGCCTCGCTTCCCTTCTACCACACAGGTTATGGGACACCTTTACATTTACCTTATTGTCATTCCCTCTGGCAGCCATTCAGCCAGCCCAGTTTGAGCCCTTGGTGCGGAGCTGGCTGGATGACCTCCGCGACCTCTCGGTGTCCAGGCAACGCCAGCGGTTGAGCTGGGGCATCCCTGTGCCTGGGGATGACAGTCAGACGGTCAGCTGGTGTCTGTCTATCTGTCCGTCTGTCTGTCTGTCTGTCTGTTTGTTTGTCTGTCTGTCTCTGTTGCTCTCTCCCCCCACTCATGTTGAGTGTGTGCGTGGGTCTGTCTCTGTTTGCCTGTCTATATGTCTGTCTATTTGTCTGTCTCTCTGTCTCTCCTCACCCCCTCCCTCTCTCCCTTCTTTCCATACACACCCTTGTGTTTTTTTCTTCTTTTTATGCTTCCTGAATTAACTCTTTCAGCCTTTTTCTTTTTGATCACACATCTCAGAAAAAAACATTCTGAAGTCAAAGCATTGCTGCCTACATGGTGATGTACTTGAAAACAGACTTGCACACAACATTTTTCACACAGGTTTTTGTACTTCACAGTTTCACAGTGATGCCTACATATGGTGGGTGAGGCACAGTGCATATCATGGGTGACCCCCCCCCCCCCTTAAGGTGTTAAAGCTGGGGAATGCCCAACCCCAACATCGTGCACAGAAGATTGATTCTATTTACCTCTGTGACTGTCTCCCCCCCTCTGCACTTCATCTTGTTCCCTCCATTCTGCTGCAGATTCCTACAATCCACCTGTGGCCTTTAGGTAAAAAAGAAAGGTAAAGGTGTCCCATAATCTTGGCGATCATAGGGAAGGGAGGCATCAGAGACCTCACTTCTTAGGGGTCAGACATTGAGGGGGTCCCAACCCCTCCCCCTCGCTGCTTTACCTTCCCTGCCCTAAAGGGGAAAGGGTACCCATTTACAGCTGGGTGAACTAGGGGGTTTTACTGAATCAAGGGGAAAAACGGCCTCATCCAACGGTAACCATTTCGACCCCCTTTAGCTTGGTTGGGGGAAAGCAAGCGCTCGACCACGAGCATCCCTTTCCCGTTTATATATATATATATATATATTTATATATAAAAATATAATATATTTAAAATTTTTATAAAATACAATTTACATACATACTAATACATCCCCAAACACCCAAAAACCACACACCCACACACACCACCAAACCCCCCCAAAACACACACACAAAATTTGGAATAAGCATTTTGGTTTTGGTTCTCAAAAATTTTAAGCTAATTATGAAGACAAAATCCGTTGATTTATTTCCTTTCATGGGAACATCCCCTGATCATCACGTGTTGGGAGGGGTTGTGTGGTGGGGGTCTGGTGAACTACCTTGTGGCTGGCTACCCCCAATTTTCAGCCGGGGTTCCCCCCTGGCCTCCCACCTTCGATCTTGGGGAAAGGATATTTTTAAAGGTAGGGGGGTGTGTGTTGGTGTGTAGGTGGGGGGGTTTTTGTGTAGGGGTAAGGGGGTGTGTGTGTGGGGTTGGGGGGGGGGGGGGGGGGGGGGGGGGGGGGGGGGGGGGTTGTATGTTGGGGTGGTTTTTAAAGGTAATGTTTGGGTGGTGTGTGTGTGTGGGTGTGTGTTGTGGGGGGGTGTGGGGGTGGTTTTGGGGAATAGTGGGGGGTGTGGTTTGTGTTTTGTTGTGCACGCGTGTGTGGTGGTGTGTGGTTGGTGTGTGGTGTTTGTGTGTGTGTGTGGGGTTTTGGTGGTGGTGTGTTGGGACATGTATGTGTGTTGGGCATGTGGGTTTTTTGAAATCAAACTTTGCATCCTTTATTTTGACGTCTCATGGGATTCTCAGGTGAGGTGGTCAAAAGTTGCAAATCGGAAACCCCCCCCGAACTTTTTAAGGGGAAATCCCAAAAAACAAAAGGGGGGGGTGGGGTCCAAAGCAGCAGGCAGGTGTGGTATGATGTTTGGGTTCCTGCGTTAGGCCGGGCCTTTTTCTCCTGGGACTCAGCACCGCCTACACAGCTTTTGTTCACTCCCCCAGGCTGGGGGGGGCCATAAAGTGAGTTGTATTTGTTGTGTGCGTGCGTGCCTGCGTGGGGGGTGTGGTGATTGGTGGCGCGTGTATTGGGGGGGGTGTGTGCGGGTTTTGGGTGTGTGTTGGTTGGGGGGGGGTGGGGGGTGGGGTGTGGGGGGGTTTGGGGGGTTTTTTGTTTGGGGGGGGGGGGGGTGTGGGGGGGGGGGGTGTGGGGGTTTGTGTTTGGGGGGGGGGGGGGGGGGTAAGTGAGTGGTGCCATGGTGGGTGGTTTTTGTGGTTTTGTGGGGGGGTGCCAGCAGATTCTGTGTGCAGTGTTCTATGTGTAGTTTTATTTTTGGGGGTTGGGGTTTTTTTTTCATCAAAAATCTTTTTTTTATTTATCTGTTTTTTTTATTTTAGGAAAATGGAAAAAGGTTCATGTCTTTGTACCCATCAAAAGGGAGCATGCAGTTTTCTAAAAATTTGTCACGTTTCGTGGGACAAAGGCCTATCTTTCAAAAGCAAAACAGTTTCTTCAGTTTTTTGCACAGGGGCCTGGTTTATAGTTCAGTGGACTTTTGGGGAAGAGTGATCAGGGAGGGGTAGGGGGAAAGGGGGAGGGGTGACAAAAATGGTGCCTGTTACTCCCTCCTACTACTGTGTGCTTTAAAACCCTTTTTTAGGAAATTTTTTTAATTTTGGACTTCAGTTGTAGTTCAGGTGTCTAATTTTTTTTTGGATCTTCCCTGTTTGTCAGTTGATTTTCATTGTTTTTGACTATTTTTTGGATTTTTTTAAAATCTGGAGCCCACTTTTTTTTTTCCTTGGGGAAGATTAGGCCCCCGGGCTTTTCGTTATTTCGCCGCAATTTCCCGTTTGCATTTTAAAATTTTTTTTTTTTTTTTGATTTTTTTTTTTTTTTTTGTAAAATCGTGGTTGCACCCCCCTTTTTTTTAATTTAAAAAA
>JASPKP010000690.1:0-2500 GCA_030674155.1 Stramonita haemastoma
TTTTTTAAGCCAGACTGCAGTTGGTGCGGGTTCAAAATTCTGCCCGTCCTTTACAATCGCTGCTGTAACCCCTGTTTACCTCTGCCAGGGCGATTCTCCGTCAGATGGTTTCAGCAAACTGTTCTGTAGGATTGTCCCCATGCTAGATACGTGTTTTTCGTTATGGTATGCAGAAAAGGTTTGATTGTTTATTAAATATAAATTATAGTCAATTTGCGATTCGTCTTATCAAAGAAGGCTCGAGAAAAACAGTCAATAAATACACTGGTGGACTCAAAAATGAAGTAAATCTTTATATTATTTCGTGATGGATAGATACAATGAGGATGCGTTGGGTGCATTGATGGATGGCTGTTTGGAGGGAGAAATTGCTTACTTTGTTCACTTGCTTGCCTGCTAATTACTTGCCTCTTGCTTCCTGAAACCTTTGGGCGAGACTGAACACTGAGGGTCCCATGTGTGACTGCACGCCAAACATCTTGCACACAAGTTCAAACCTGTCGCAAGTTTGAATAGGGAGTGGCCCCGGACTTGTGGCAACAGAACAGCGCCAAGTAGCCAGACTGGCTTGAGTAGAGCAAGTTTGTCGGAACGAAAGCTGGTACAATGTAGGCAATAAAAATGTAGCAGTACAAATAATAATAAATATAGTATGCAGGATTATGATGCACCACAGCAAAGTTCAGGGCAGTCGATATGTGCACACACACAAGAAAACGCACACACAAACACGAGGCGTGCGCAGGCATACGCTCGCATACACAACCCCCAAGAATAAAGCTCGTTTTTTTTTTTAAAACAAAAAAAAAGATGTGACAATGGGCAAGACTGAATCCCGTTCTACATTGACTTTTGGACAGTAAACAGAGCCCATGGCACCAGTAGCGTGCTGTACTGAAATGCATGAACACTTTACTACAATCTTTCATATGTGTGGCGCCAGACTTGTGGCGACACCACAGCCCTGAAGAAGCAAGACTGGCTTGAATATAGCAAGTTTGTCGGAACAAAAGCTCGTACAATGTACCGAATAAAACGTAGCACTACACATAATAATAACGATAATATGCAAGAATATGATGTAGCACAGCAAAATGCAGGGCTGCCACCACACGAACACACAAACAATGCACACACAAACACAAGCACGCAAACGTATGTGCGCGTGCACCCCCCCCCCCCCCCCCCCCCAAAATAATAAGACACATCTTTTTTAAAAGATGTGACCAAAAGCCAGTCTGAGAGTGGTCCTACCCCGACTTTTGCATAGTAACAGAGCCCATGGCACCAGTAGCGTGCTGTACTGTATGCAGGAACAACTTTACTACAATCTTTCATATGTGTGGCGCCAGACTTGTGGCGACACCACAGCCCTGAAGAGGCCATCCTCACTTGAATAAAGCAAGTTTATAGGAACGAAAGTTCGTACAATGTACGCAATAAAACCTAACACTACATATAATGATAATGATAATGTGCACAAATATGATGCACCACAGCAAAGTGCAGGACCACTGCCACATGAACACACACAAGAAAATGTACACACAAACACGAGTGCATACACACCCGTGCGCATCTCCCCCACCCCCCAAAAGAATAAGGCGCATTACTTCAAAATTAAGATGTGACAAAGGACTGGTTTCAGTCTCGATATTTGAACAGTAACAGTACATGCATTTAGTGCAAATAAAAGAACCCAGGGCAACAAGAGTTTTTCCCAGGCAAAACTGTGTAGAAGAAAGCCTGTCTGATAGGGAAACAAACACACATGCAGACAAGAAAAAAAGAATGGTTTGTTGATTAATCACCTGGTGTGTGCACCGATCATCATCTGGATTCCACCCCAACATGCACAGGGGAATCACACATCAGTCAAAGAAACTTCACAACAACACGTGTGGGATTACAATACAGTTTATATTGATTTCGCACCTCGTGTAATTTCCGTCATTATCATCTCATTCAGTCCAACTTGCGCCGCAGTTTCACACATCAGTCCATGTAATTTCACAACTGATGTTATTCATCTTTAAAAAATTCTACTGTTTTTGCACCTTGTGTAATTGTCTGTATTATCATCCGGTTCACCCAAAGAAGCACTGCCGATTTACACAACAGTCCACGAAATTTCACGACAACTAATATTTTTAATCATCATAAAATTTATATTGATTTTGCACCTTGTGTGATTGTCTTTGTTATCATCTGGTTCATCCAGTCATGTGATGGGAATCACACATCAGTCCATGATATTTCACAGCTGATGATTTTTAATGATTGTTAAGTTTATTAAGGAAGGAAGGTGGCAGGATGGTTAAGACGTTCGCCTGCCAATATGCAAACCGTGACTTTCTGGGTTCATACCCAGCCTCGCCCTTTCTTCCCAGTTTGACGAAAACATCGAACTGAATGTCAAAGTCATTCGGATAAGACTAAAAACCAAGGCCCCGTGTGCGAACGCACGCAGAACATCTTGCACACACGTTAAAACCCCGTT
>JASPKP010000690.1:15000-25000 GCA_030674155.1 Stramonita haemastoma
AGAACGCCCACTAGTCACTATCTGTTCAGGCCTGTGCAGTCCACCAGAACGCCCACTAGTCACTCGCTGTATTCCTACTCTCTAACACTGGCCAGTCCATACGTCCATCAACAGTTCCTGTCCTTCCAGTCCATCTCTGTACTCCTGTCTCCAGGGGCCGTGAGGTCCGTCAGCTGTGTGGTGAGAATTCTTCTGGACCGCCAGTGGTTTCTCCATGTCACTGGTGTTTCCCTGTCTGTATCAGCAGCTACCTTCCTTTACCTGTGACCACAGCTGTTTCAATCAGTCACCACAGCACTGTACCTCTCTCTTCATCGTTTTTTCAGCCAAACTGCAGTTGATGCTTTTCTACTCTGCCCGTACCTTTATCAATCGCTGCTGTACCCCTGTTTTACCTCTGCCAGGCGATTCTCCGTCAGATTGTTTCAGCAAACTGTTCTTTAGGTATTGTCCCATGCTAAATACGTGTTTTCGTTATGGCGTGCAGAAAAGGTTGGATTGTTTATTAAATATATAATTATAGTCATAGTTGCAATTTCGTCTATCAAAGAAGGCTCAAGAAAAACTTGTCAATAAATACACTGGTGGACTCAAAAATGAAGTAAATCTTTGTATTATTTCGTGATGGATAAACACATTGATGAATGCGTTGGTGCATTGATGGATGGTTGTTTGGATGGAGAAATTGCTTAATTTGTTCACTTGCTTGCCTGCTAATTACTTCCTTGCTTGCCTCCTGAACCCTTTGGGTGAGACTGAACACTGAGGTGCCATGTGTGACTGCACGCCAAACATCTTGCAGACAAGTTCAAATCTGTGGCAAGTTTCAATAGGAGTGGGCCGGACTTGTGGCAACAGAACAGCGCCAAGTAGCCAGACTAGCTAGAGTAGAGCAAGTTTGTCGGAACGAAAGCTGGTATAATGTAGGCAATAAAACGTAGCAGTACAAATAATAATAAATATAATATGCAGGATTATGATGCACCCCAGCAAAGTTCAGGGCAGCCGATATGTGCACACACACACAAGAAAACGCGCACACAAACTCGAGCGTGCGCAGGCACACGCTCGCATTAACAACTCTCAAGAATAAGGCTCGTTTTTTTTAAAACAAAAAAAAAGATGTGACAATGGGCCAGACTGATTTCCGTTCTACATTGACTTTTGCAGAGTATCAGAGCCCATGGCACCAGTAGCGTGCTGTACTGTATGCAGGAACACTTTACTGCAATCTTTCATATGCGTGGCGCTGGACTTGTGGCGACACCACAGCCCTGACGAGGCAAGAGTTGCTTGAATATAGCAAGTTTGTCGGAACAAAAGCTCGTACAATGTACCGAATAAAACGTAGCACTACACATAATAATAACGATAATATGTAAGAATATGATGAAGCACAGCAAAGTGCAGGGCTGCGGCCACATTAACACACACAAAAAATGCACACACAAACACAAGCACGCAAACGCATGCTTGATTCCCCCCCCCCCCCCCCCCCCCCATTAAAAAAAATGACACATTTTTTTAAAGATGTGACCAAGGGCCGGTTTGAGTCTGTTCCTACACCGACTTTTGTACAGTTACAGAGCCCACGGCACCAGGAGCATGCTGTGCTGTATACGTGCACACTTTGCTAGCACCTTTCATATGTGTGGCGCCAAACTAGTGGCGATACCGCAGCCCTGAAGAGGCCAGCCTGGCTTGAATAAAGCAAGGTCATCCAAACGAAAGTTCGTACAATGTACGCAATAAAACGTAGCACTACACATAATGATAATGATAATATTCACGAATATGATGCACCGCAGCAAAGTGCAGGGCCGCTGCCACATGTATACGCACAAGGAAATGCACATACAAACACGAGCGTATGCACACACATGCGCACCCCCCCTGAAGAATAAGGCGTGTTATTTCGAAAAAAGATGTGACAAAGAGGTGGTTTCAGTCCCGATATTTGAACAGTAACAGTGAAAGGAAGGACGATGGCAAGATGGTTAAGACGTTTGCCTGCCAACATGTAAACTGTGAGTTTCTGGGTTCGTACCCAGCCTCGCCCTTTCTTCAAAGTTTGACGAAAAAACCGAACTGAATGTCAAAGTCATTCGTAGGAACAGATGACAAAATTATTATTAAAAAAAAACAGCATGCACACACGTGTCGTGTTTATACACCATCCCTGAGGAAAAATCGGGGAGCTGGAGTCCCAGGGCGGCTCGGGGCTGTAGGCTGTATGGCAACGTTCTGGTGGCTCCTGCGACGGTACTGGAACCATTTGTATCGGTCATTGCTTTTCCAATGGATCATTCCAGTGGCGTGGAGAGGGGGGGTCTGCTGCATGGGTAACAGCTTGCCCTCCAAACTTACCTACCCAGGCATTTCGCTCTAAAGACTAGAGCGCAACTCCATAGTTTTCCGAGACTGATGGGTGCCTCCTACTACTACTACTACTACTACTACTACTACTACTACTACTACTACTACTACTACTACTACTACTACTACTACTACTACTACTACTACTACTGCTACTGCTATTACTACTACTACTACTACTACTACTACTACTACTACTACTACTACTACTACTACTACTACTACTACTACTACTACTACTACTACTACTAACAGTGCATGCATTTAGTGCAAGTAAAAGAACCCAGGGCAGCAAGAGTTTTCCCAGGCAAAACTGTGTAGAAGAAAGCCTGTGTGATAGGGAAACAAACACACATACAGACAAGAAAAAAAGAATGGTTTGTTGATTAATCACCTGGTGTGTGCACCGATCATCATCTGGATTTCACCCCAACATGCACAGGGGCATCACACATCAGTCAAAGAATCTTTACAACAGATGTGTGTGTTCACAATACAGTTTATATTGATTTTGCACCTTGTGTAATTGTCTTCATTAGCATCTCAATTCATTTCAACTTGCGGTGGGGTTTCACAATTCAGTCCATGAAATTTCACATCTGATGTTTGCAATCTCAATAAAGTTTATATGGATTTCGCACCTTGTGTGATTGTCTTGATTATCATCTGGTTCACCAAAACATGTGATGGGGTATCATACATCAGTCCATGAAATTTGACAATTTATGTTTTTAATCATAAAAAGCTTCTTCTGTTTTCACACCTTGTATGATTGTCTTCATTTTCATATGATTTACCCAAGCAAGCACTGCCGATTCACATATCAGTCCACGAAATTTCACAACTAATATTTTTAATAACTTTAAAGTTTGTATTGATTTCGACTTTGTGTAATTGTCTTGATTGTCATCTGATTCATTAAACATGTGATGGGGTAACACATATCAGTCCACAAAATTTCACAGCTGATGTTGTTAATGATTATTAAGTTTATACTGTTTTCGCACCTCGTGTAGTTGTATTGAATATCAACGGATTTCACCCCAACTTGCTATAGGGTATCACACATCAGCAGAGGAAATTTCACAACACCTGATGGTTTTAATCATTAATCATTATAAAGTTTATATTGTTTTCGCACCTTGTGTGATTGTCTTGGTTATCATCTGATTCACCCAAACATGCACTGGGGCATCTCACACCAACCCACAAAATTTGACAACAGCTGATGTCTTTGATCACAGTCAAAATTGAATGAAGTGAAAAGCCACATCACAACACATCCCTTCAAAAACCTCTGTTAACAGTGTGTGTATGTGGGAGGGGGTGGATGAGACTAGAAACTGAGGCCCCGTGTGCAAACACACGCAGAACATCTTGCACACACGTTAAATCCTGTTCCGCTTTTGGTAAGAGTAGGACATTGTGTGCCAGTGGTATCAGATGACAATATTTACAAAACTGCATACACACACACACTGGATGTAAAAAAAAAAGCACATGAGTACTTATTCCATTATCCTCGATATAAAAGAATAAAAGAAAAAAAGAATAAAGAAATAATTGATTTTTTTTCTCTCTCTCAGTCACTCACTGACTCACTTTATCTCTCACTAATTTATTTCTCTCTCTCTCTCTCTCTCTCTCTCTCTCTCTCTCTCTCTCTCTCTCTCTCTCTCTCTCTCTCTCTCTCCTCTCTCTCTCTCTCCTCTCTCTCTCTCTCTCTCTCTCTCTCTCTCTCTCTCTCTCTCTCTCTCTCTCTCTCTCTCTCTCTCTCTCTCTCTCTCTCTCTCTCTCTCTAGGCCTAATCAATCCCAATGCCTCGAAAATCCTTTTAGGCGACTCCACAATTCAGGGAGTGGACATTTCCCGGTCATCCCCCCCAGGCAGCTTCTCACAGAAAGTGTGTGTCCCCGATTTAACAATCCGGTAACTAGCAGGGTGGCTCAGTCAGCAGCCACCTGCCACTAATGTGAGGAGTGCCACCATTCATGTTGGGGTGAATGACTGCCGGCTGCCAGCAACGTCCGAAGATGGTGGCATTGGCACTGAGACATGGAGAAACCTTCTCTCCCAATGCCGCCACACCTTCCCCAAAGCCGCAATCCATGCCTCTGCCATCATACCAGCCAGAGGCCGTCACACCCTCAATGCTGTCATTGCCCCTAGCAACAGAAAACTACAGCGGGCATGTGACAGCATGGGGGTGAAGTACATCGACCATTCAACGGTCTTCACCACAACCAGTGGAGCGCCTCGGTTGGCCCTGTACGGTGACGCAACCCACCCCTCAAGGAAAGGCACGGCAAGACTGGCTCTCAATCTGTTTCCACCTAGGCCGGAAACTTCAGGCAGAGGAGCAGGGCAACGGAGAAGCCAGCTGGACAGTGGGAAAACGTCTCTACTAACCCCCTCCTCCCTTACCACATCTGTCCCACCCCCAGCACACCCAACTAGGCCTATGCCCTAACAACCCCCCCTCCTCCCACATCCCACCCTCCTCCCACATCCCACCACGGGGTCGCAACCAATACGAACATAGGCCTACCAACGGCCCGAACTCGTTGCCTCGACCACAGGCCTCCTCTGCCCCCCAAAAAAGTCGCTCTGCCCCTCTCCCCTCACTCCCTCATAGTCACTCCTCCCTCCCCTTTCCCAGAGCTCTGATGAGGATCAATATGACGATAGTTTCCCTCCCTTACCAAGCTCTAGGAATTTATCTAAATCATCGTACTCAACAGATAATCCAGATACCCCTCCCACCCCTCCCTCTAATCAACTTCCCTTCTCCAATCGTCCATTGCAAAACAAATCGGAAGACCCTTTTTCAAAGACCTAAGATTTTCAAATGTGGTACCAAAATTTCTCTTCCAAAAGACCCCCCTATCCATGGTATTCAATGATGTACCCTCCCCCTCCACCTTGGCCCTTCTTTATGCCTCCCCTCCCTCCCCCCAAATATATGCAGTCCCAGCCATATGAGTTTCTGGACAAGAAAGAAATGCGACAGACATAAGCTACTACTCTGTTTATGGTTTGTTTTGCCCTAACCTTACTTTAAAATGATATTTTATTTGTATGTACATGTATGTTAGACTTGTGTGTATGTATGTGTGTGTATGGGCACGCGCGTGTGTGTGTGGTGTGTGTGCATGTGTGTGTATGTGTGTGTGTGTGCTGCATGTGTGTGCGTATGTGCCGTGTGTGTGTGTGTGTGTGTGTGTGTGCGTGTGTGTGTGTGTGTGTGTGTGTGTGTGTGTGTGTGTGTGTGTGTGTGTGTGTGTGTGTGTGTGTGTGTGTGTGTGTGTGTGGCGTGCCTCATGTGTGTGTGTGCCTCATGTGTGTGTGCCTCAGGTGAGTATGTATGGATGTGTGTGTGTGTGTGTGTGTGTGTGTGTGTGTGTGTGTGTGTGTGTGTGTGTGTGTGTGTGTGTGTGTGTGTGTGTGTGCCGCGTGTGTACCGCGTGTGGTGCCGCGTGTGTGTATGTGTGTGTATGGGCGAGTGAACACACGCTCGTGTGTGTTTTATGTGTGTGTGTGCATGTGTATGTGTTGTGTGTGTGTATGTGTGTGTGTATGTGTGTGTGTGTGTCTGTGTGTGTGTCTGTGTGTGTGTGCGCCCGTATCAGTGTGTTTTTGTGTGTTTTGCGTTTAGAGCGAATATGTGTGTGCCTGCGAGTGTGTATGTGTGTGTTGAGAGTGTGTGTGTGTGTGTGTGTGTGTGGGGGGGGGGGTATGTCTGTAGGTGTGCATATAAACTACCTGTGGAAATTAACCTTTTTACCTTGATGAATACCTCTGTGGACCTGGTGCCGGCAAATGAAATATTAAGAATTATCAGAAAACATTCAATATTATACTTACTGTGCTGAAAAGCGCTGTGCTGAAATGACTTGTGTTACTAGTACTAAACGGTGCTTTATCGGAACAATCTAGATTGTGAATGCATTCAGTGACAGTTTTGGATCGATTATGATTGTGAATGCATCTAGATTGTAAATGCATTTAGTGACACCTGTGCTATAACTCCTGTGCTGTTTAGTGACAGTTTTGGAATGTCTAGATTTTGTGAATGCGTCTAGATTGTGAATGCCTTTAGTGACTCCTGTGCTGTGTTTTGCAAACCTACAAACTGAAGGTTATCCAAGTTAGGGGATGTGTTTTGTGATTCCCGTGCTGTGTTTTGCAAACCTGCATACTGAATTATTCTGAAGTTATTCACAACCGTGGATGTGTTTAGTGACTTCTGTGCTGTGTTGTGCTAACCTTCAAATTGAAGAGTCTAATTTTGAAATGGACACAGACAGATGGAAGGGACACAACAGTGTGGGTTTTTTTTGTTGTTGTTTTTTTTGATATTGGAATACAGCATAAACATTTCTCTGCGTGTTGTGTTTCCTGTAGAAAGTGTTCCAGAAGACTGATTTGATTTACTTAACAATATTTCCTAGACCTGAGGATATTGTGCATATCTGATAACTGTTTTAGGATATAATATATGTCAACTGGTAACAGTTAAAGCAAGACTTTTATTAGTACTTTTTTTGCTCCTCTTAACTTGTGCAGCAAAAACTGATATAATTTTATCATACCTATTAATATATATTACTTTGTATTGCATATTCACTTATCATTCATTCCATTGTATTTACTTGATCAGTTTAAGTTGATAAATATTGTTTCCTCAAACCGTTTTAGAATCATTTGGGGTTTTAGTGATTTTTTTCTTCTTTTTTCTTCACTTTCTTCTTCTCTACCTTTTCAGCAACATGGCTCCCTGTCTGAAAACTTGGCCACAAAATGATGGACTAACGTATTGGTCATTTAAACATTAACAGCATTTTAAACAAGCTAGCTGATGTACATAGTATCCTACACAACTCAAATAAACCATTTCATTTATTTGGATTTACAGAATCCAGACTTTCCAGTTTAGTATCTGATAAAGAAATCCAAATACCTGGGTTTAGAGCAATCCGTAAAGACCCCTCTTCCTCCAAAACAACAGGAATAGTTGTATATATAAATGAATCCATAAACTTTAAACGTATTCACCATCTTGAAACCCAACAAGTAAAGTCTCTATGGCTAGAAATACAACTCAAACGAAGTAAACCCATTATTGTCGGATTTATATACAGAAATCCCTCTGAGAGAATTGATTGGGTTGATAGATTTTCCATAATGATGGATGCAGCATCTTTGGATGCTAAAGAACTTTTACTATTGGGAGATTTTAACATGAATCTACTTAAACCCCACCCTTTGTGGATAAACAAGTTAAATTCCTATAATCTCTCGCAAATTATTGACACACCAACGCGCTTAACCTCCTCCAGTGCAACTCTCATTGACCATGTATATGTAACTAATAAGCAAAATATCAAAGAAATATGTGTTCCTAACTGTGGCTGCAGTGACCACCTTCCTACCTGTTTCACATGGAACAAAAAAGGAATAAAAATTCCCATAGCTGGTCACAAGGAAGTCACTTATAGATCATTTGTTAAATTTGATGAAAATAAATTTCTTGCTGACTTGCTAAATACCTCAATTAATCATGTTTACAACTTTACAGACCCAGAGAAAGCCATATATTTTTGGCTAGAAACATTTAACTCAGTCTATGATAAACATGCCCCTTTCAAAACCCGAAGAGTGAAGCATGCAACACAACCTAAATGGATGACAACTGAGATTCTAAAAGAAACTTATTTAAGAGATGATCTATTAAAAGCAGGAAAAATAGGAGAATTTAAAGACCAAAGAAACAAAGTAAACTCATTAAAACGTAAAGCAAAACAAAAATATTTCCAAAATCTTGCCTCATCAAAACACAATCCTAAAGCTGTTTGGCAGGTTATCAATCAATTAACCAATAAATACCCAACTCAACCCATTGCTAATCAAATTTCCCCAGATGATCTCAACATTTATTTTACCACCATAGCTGAAACAGTTATAAAAAGAGATGAGACAGAATTAAACTCCTTAGAAGAGCTAAAAAGCTTTTGCTCATCAAAAAACATTAAATCAAAATTAAAAATCCCTTTCATAAGTGTTTCTGAAGTGTTCAGATATCTAAATAGCTTGAAACAAAATAGTAGTAGAGGACCAGATGGTATTGACAGTAAAATTCTCAAGTTAGCAGCTCCTATTATCTCTGACACATTAACTTACATCTATAATTTATGCACTGAAAAATGCTATTTTCCTACGCAGTTTAAAATAGCTAAAGTAATTCCTCTCTTTAAAAGTGGAGACCATTCAAAGTCTTGTAATTACAGACCTATTTCTAATTTATCAATAATATCAAAACCGTTGGAAAAACACATTCATAGACACATTTATCACCATCTTGAGATTCACAATCTTCTAAACAAGAATCAATCGGGTTTCAGAAAAAGTCATTCTTGTCACACTGCTCTTACGAGCCTAGTTGAAAGTTGGTTAACTAATTTAAATGATAACAGGTTCTGTGGTGCCCTTTTTGTTGATTTTGCAAAAGCTTTTGATGTAATTGATCATAAGCTTTTATGTAAGAAGCTGTCATTGTATGGGATATCAGATAATGTCCTACAACTGTTGAAATCCTTTCTTGGAAACAGAGAGCAATATGTGTATATCAATAATTCCAAGTCCTGTACATTACCAGTCAAATATGGTGTCCCCCAAGGCTCAATACTAGGCCCACTTCTATTTTGTATATATGTCAATGACCTTCCACTCCATATCAAAGACCCATGTCAGCTTTTTTTGTGATGATACAGCAATACATACTAGCCACACCAACAAAAAAGTATTGACTCTCTTGAGAAATGGTGTCAACAAAACCATATGTCCCTCAATCCACAAAAAAACAAACTAATGCTTATCACCACAAGAAAAAAAAGACAAAATCTGACAACTCCACTCCCCCCTGTATTCATAAACAAAACCCTAATTGAAGAAGTGGACAATCACAAAGTCCTAGGTATTACAATAGACAATAATCTCTCATGGACAGCACATGTAACCAAATTGAGCAACACTGTGTCCACACAAGTCTATCAGCTTTGTAGAATAAAACACTTCTTAAACTTACATGCTAGAAAACTATTTTTGCAGGCTTATATTTTGTCTTCAATTAATTATTGCTCTACACTCTTTGACACTGCCAGTGCAAATACGTTAAAACCTCTTATTAGTAACTATAAACAAGCCCTCAAGGCAGTACTCTTAAAGTCCTCAAGTTTAGTTGAATCTGACTACACAAAATTGCGAGTCTTTCTATTACGAGAAATGCTTGCTATAAATAAAGCCATGTTTATAAATAAAATCCTCTATGGGCAAGCTCCTACAACATTGAAATCAACAGTTCACTTGAATTCTCGAGATTCAACAAAACTTCAGCTACCCATACCAAGAATTGATCTATTCAAATCAAGCCTCTCCTACTCTGGTAGTATGCTCTGGAACATGCTACCATTGAACTTGAAGTGCTCCCAAAGTAGAGAGGTCTTCAAACGACATATTCATATCCACTTTAATTCCAACAGACTCTAACCCTACCCCTCAACCCCCCCCCAAAAAAAAAAAAAAAAAAAGAAAAAAAAGAAAAAAAAAAAAAGATAAACATCTTAGT
>JASPKP010000690.1:32500-35000 GCA_030674155.1 Stramonita haemastoma
TAAAACAAAAGGAAACAAAAAAACACCAAAAGTCTAGGCAAAACACACCATAAAAAGCCCTGAACAAAAAACAATGTTGTAAAGATTAAGATTTTTTTCTCCAACATAAACATTTTGATAGTCAGTCAACATTTTGTTAATCATCCAGCCGCCATGGCGCAGTGGTTAGCGCCTTGGATTCTGGCCTGGAAGGTCTCAGGTTCGATTTGGATAAGAGTCATAGGAGTTTTGTAGACTCGGGCAGGCTCCTACCCAGAGTGAGTGTGCTGTGGAATGAGTGGGGAGACTAGGGCCACACAGTCGAGCTTCATCAACTTTACGGATGCGACTTTGAAGGTATTACTCAAATCACCTGACCAACAATGCAGGTGTCTGCATCTGTCGGCCCGGTTGACGCCGGGATATACAATGACAGTAAGCGTAGAGTACAACCCTGTCAAGTAGTCTCAAAGGGGATGCACTTCCACAGCAGCATCATTAAATCATCCTCATATCCATTTATCATCATGCAATAATAAAATTGCCTCTAAATCAGTGGACCTCGTTGCTCTGGTCTCAGTGGGTGACTCACTCAGTCTGGCTCCGCGACTGAGCTAATACTGTCGTTAGTAGGGGCCTTAGTAGGTGGTGTCTTGCGTATGTTAGCTCAGAACATGCACCACTGAACACCACCAAAGTGACTCAGCAGACGTGCAGGGCCCCTCTGGCTGGTGGCCCCACAGTGGCCTGACATTGATGGGCTCCCTGTGGACTCCCAACCCCGGGGATAAGACGCAACAAGTCTGGGTATGGCTGTGGCGGGGAGATTGGGATGAGCGGGATTGGGGCAACAGGATGGGGACGTCACAGATGACGAGGCAGCAAAACAAACCCCAACATGTTGTTAATCATTACCATAAGCCAGGTGTCCATTCCTCCAGCCAAATACTGTTTGGCTTCAAAGTCAACATGTTGTTAATCACCAACATAAGCTAGGTGTCCAGTCCTACAGTCCAATACTGTTTGGCTTCAAAGTCAACATGTTGTTAATCATCAACATAAGCTAGGTGTCCAGTCCTACAGTCAAATACTGTTTGGCTTCAAAATGCTCCGGTCACCTTGTCTTCAGCCATGACAAGTGGTGGTCTAGAGGTCATGCACCTGCCTAGATACTCAAAAGTGTGGGTTTGATTCCTGTGCTGCCAAAACTTTTTCGCCATCCACAAGATTGTAAGTAGCGAGCTGGGTGTTAATTATTTTGGATGAGACAACAAACTCAAGATCCGGTGTGCAACATTTATTTTGGCACATAAGAGAACCCATGGCTTCAACAGTTTTCCTGGGCAAAACCTTTTTGAAGAAAACCACACTATTAGGTAAACAAACGTACATGCAGACATGAAAAAAGAATGTTTTTTTTTTTTTATTAATCACTTCGTGTGAACCAATCATAATCTGGATTTCACCCGAACATGCACAGGGCATCACACATCAGTCAAAGAGACTTCACAACAACTGTTGTGTGTAATCACAATAAAGTTTTTATTAATTTTGCACCCTGTATAATTGACTTCATCATCAACTCATTTCACCCCAAGATGCACAGGGGCATCACACATCAGTCAACGAAACTTCACAACTATCATGTGTGAAATAACATTAAAGTTGATATTAATTTCGCACCGTGCATAATTGATTTCATCATTATCTTATTTTACCACAATATGTACGGTGGCATCACACATCAGTCAAAGAAACTTCACAACAGCAGACTGTATAATCACAATTAAGTGTATAATTATGGATTCCCCACCTTGTGTAATTGTCTTTACTTGTATATCATTAGTCCTTGTTAGCATACGACTAACATCCCCAACTTGCACTGCCTATCACACATCAGACAAGAAACCCCACAACAACTGTTTTAATCATTAAAAGCTTTTTTCTGTTTTCACACCTTGTGTGATTGTCTTGACTATCATATGATTCACCCAAACATGTAATGCAGTTTCACACATCAGACCATGAAATTTCACGACAACAGATATTTTAATCATAAAGTTCATATTGAACTCGCTCCTTGTGTAATTGTCTTGGTTATCAACTGGTTTCACACATACGTGCAATGGGGTATCACACATCAGTCCATGGACTTTCACAATAACTGTTGTTTTCAATCCTTATAAAGTTTGAATTGTTTTCGCACCTTGTGTGATTGTCTTTGTTATCAAAGACCAAGGCTTTTGCCAGCAGACGGCATCTTCTTTAAATAGGGCAGGCTGGCCAGTTCTTCTATCACTGCTTCTCTGCTGTGACGGTACATGCTCTGTAAGTACTCTGTTTCTTTATTGTGAGGGTACACACTCTGTAAGTACTATGTTTATCTGTTGTGACGGTACAAGCACTGTAAGTACTCTGTTTCTCTGTTGTGACGGTACACGCACTGTAGGCTAAGTACTCTCTCTGTTGTGACGTACATGCACTGCAAGTACTCTCTCTGTTGTGACGTACACGCACTGCA
>JASPKP010006903.1:5000-7500 GCA_030674155.1 Stramonita haemastoma
GTGTGTGTGTGTGTGCGCGTGTGCGTGTGGTCAATTGATAGTTTGCTAAAGTTGAGAGTCTCTAAACACACACACACAAACATATATATATATATATATATATATATATATATATATATATAGAGAGAGAGAGAGAGAGAGAGAGAGAGAGAGAGAGAGAGAGAGAGAGAGAGAGAAGAGAGAGAGAAGAGAGAGAGAGAGAGAGAGAGAGAGAGGAGAGAGAGAGAGAGAGGTATATATAGATTGCCGAACATATGTATGAATATGAATATATATATATATATATATATATATATATATATATTATATATATATATATATATATATATATATATATAAATATATATATATATATATATATTCATACATATGTTCGGCAATCCATTGGTAAGATTTCGTGTATATAGCCCTTTAACCTCCATGAAGGTTGCCACATTCCGATTTCAGGGAGGATTATTTGATCTAAACACAACACGAATGTGCAACATTCCTACAGGCACACAATGGCCTTCTCTTTCATGAAGTCCTTCGGATGAGACTATAAACCGAGGCCCCGTGTGCGAACGCACACAGAACATCTTGCACACACGTTAAATCCTGTTCCGCTTTTCGTAAGAGTAGTCCATTGTGTGCTAATGGGAACAGATGACAAGATTGACAAAACTGCATACACACAGGGACAGGATGTAAATAAAAAAAACAACATGAGTGCTTATTCCATTATCCTCGATATGAAAGAATAAAGAAAAAAGAAACGAGTTTTTGAAAAAAAAATTAACAAGTGTGCAAGATATTTTGCGTACGTCCACACACGGAACCTTGGTTTATGATTTCTTCTGAAGAATTTTTAGGGGGCGGGGGGTTGTGAGGGGGGGGGGAGTGGAAACAGTACTGATGTTAATTGCAGGAGCAGGGGGGGAGGGGGGGGATGCCCTCGAGCTGGCGTGACGGTTGTGACGGATCAGTTTGACCTTCCTAAATCACCTTGACGGACGAGTTGACAGAAACAAATGATTATGACCTTGATTCAGTTATACGTTACTAGGCTTATGAACCCTATTTATGATCATTATGGCGTATGAACACTTTTTTTTCAATCATGGCTGCATGATTGATTTGCTGCTTTTTTATTTGAATTAAAGGTTTGACTGATTTCCTTGTTGCTTGATTAGTTAGCAGGTTAATTGGCTGATGCATGGATGGGTAAGGGGGCGGGATAGCTCAGTGGTCAGAGTGCTCGCTTTCCCACAGTCAAGTTAAGCAGCGTCGAGCGTGGTGACCAATTGTATGGGTGACCGTTTGCGCGCCTTGGCTTCAGCACAGTCCTCCCAGTTCACCCAGCTGTAAATGGGTACCTGCCTTCTTTAGGGTCAGGGAAGGTAAAGCAGCGAGGGAGAGGAGATGGGTGCCGCCCTCAATACGCTGGCCCCTAGAGAAGCTGAGATCTCTGACGCCTCGCTACCCGACGACCACACAGGTTATGGAACACCTTTACCTTTACCTTTTATGGATGGATGGATGGTTGAATGGCTGGGTAGATGGAAAGGTGGGTGTGTGGGCAGGTTGGGATGGATGGGTAGGTGGGTGAGTGGTTGGAGGGGTGGATGAATGGATGGGTGGATGGCTTGACCGGTTGATCAGTCGAGTAATTGATTGATTGTTCAATCAACGGACTGACTTATCAATTCATCTATTGGTAACGGATTGATCGATCGATTGAACGATTGATTGACCGATTGGTTGACAGAAAAATTGATTGATCGCCAAATGGACTGTTAATTGATTTATTGAATAATAGTACAAAAGATTGGCTGACTGACTAATCAATTTGATTGTTCGACATCTTGATCAACAAAGTAATGAACTGGCAGACTTCATCTATTCTATTTATCTAGTCTTTTATATCGAGGATAGTGGAATAAGCAATCATGTGCTTTTTTTTTACATCCAGTCCCCGTGTGTATACAGTTTTGTAAATATTGTCAGACTGACTGATTGACTGATTGATTGATTCCATAGAATCACTGTTGGACTAATTAATCGATCAATTCAACTGATGAATTGAAATTGATTTTTATCTCTGCAGGTGTACTACAGACCCTGAAGACAGAACGAAAGGAAGGAAGGAAGAAAGGAGGGG
Source organism: Stramonita haemastoma (assembly GCA_030674155.1). Lineage (NCBI taxonomy): Eukaryota > Metazoa > Mollusca > Gastropoda > Neogastropoda > Muricidae > Stramonita > Stramonita haemastoma. The sequence goes on from JASPKP010006903.1 coordinate 7,141, forward strand.
AGGAGGAGGAGGAGGATGGAGGGGGGACTGAGGGATGCAGACTGGAGTGACGGATCTGAGGGAATGATCCTATCTGGATCTGCTACAGGTGTGTGTGTGTTGTGTGTGTGTGTGTGTGTGTGTGTGTGTGTGTGTGTGTGTGTGTGTGTGTGTGTGTGTGTGTGTGTGTGTAAGGTGTGTGTGTGTGTGTGTATGTGTGTGTATGTGTTGTGTGTGTGTGTGTGTGTGTGTGTGTGTGTACGTGTTTAACGTTTAAGAGGAAAAGGGAGGAAGGGCAAGGTAAAACAACTATAGATTGGATGATTGGTTGATTGATTGGTTGATTGATTAATTGATTCATTGATTGATAGATTCATGAAT
>JASPKP010006904.1:0-13554 GCA_030674155.1 Stramonita haemastoma
GGGTCAGCATCTTGAGGGCGGCGCCCATCTCCTCTCCCTCGCTGCTTTACCTTCCCTGACCCTAAAGAGGCCAGGTACCCATTGACAGCTGGGTGAACTGGGAACTGTACTGAATGAAGCCCAAGGCGCGCAAATGGTTACCCATTCACTAGGTAACCACGCTTGATGCTGCTTAAAATTAGCTTGGGGAAAAGAGTGCTCTGACCATTGAGCTATTCCGTCCCCTATCCCGTCTGGGAGAATAAAGACTGAAGTCATGGGGATGAATTCTACCTGCTCTGCTGGACAGAGTTGCAGATTTTTATTTTATTTTGGGGATAATGGAATAAACACTCATGTGTTTGTTTGTTTGTTGTTGTATTTTTTAACCAGTCCCTGTGTGTATGCAGTTTTGTCAATTTTGCCATCGGTTCCCACCGGCGTACAATGGCCTACTCTTCCGAAAAGCGGAACGGGTTTTAACGTTGTGCGCAAGATATTCTGCCTAGGTAGAATGAGGGTAAAGAGGACTATTTTCTACTATTGCTCTTACGGCTATTGTTTTATTTTTTAATTTCTTTATATGGAGGATGATGGAATAAACACTAATGTGCTTTATTTACGTCCCGTCCCGTGTGTATGCAGTTTTGTAAATCTTGTTACCACTATAAGCGCTGGTACTTTGTTTAAACAACATTTATAAAAGAAATCATACTGCATATACACACTGACAATACAGCAACGGCAAGCTGAAAGCAGACAGTGTGCTCAACAGCAATCAAAGTGTCAGTGTGTACATTTGGCAGCTGGTAGACATCAAGACATCAAAGGGACTTGCAAAAACAATACTGCAAGGCACTGTCCAAGAGGGAAGACAAAGAGGCAGACCAAGGAAGAGATGGGGGGACAACATCAGAGAATGGACAGGCCTAGAACTCAACAAAATTTTGAGAAAGGCGGAACAGAGAGGAATGGAGGGAACTGGCTGTCAAGTCTTCAGGGGTACCCCCACGGACGCCAGACAACAGGATAGATAGATAGATAGATAGATAGATAGATAGATAGATAGATAGATAGATAGACAGACAGACAGACAGACAGACAGATAGATAGATAGATAGATAGATAGATAGATAGATAGATAGATAGATAGATAGATAGATAGATAGATGAGAGCGATAGAGATAGAGAGATAAATAGATAGATTAGACATCAAGTTGTTCAAACTGTGAAAGTGGATTTTTTTCAAAACACCAGTGACAAAAGATATTTCTAGTTTAAACTATCCCTTCAAATCACTGGACTTAGGCATATTGTTATGGAAAGATAAGAACAAATTTTTTTAACAATGAAAAAGATATTTAAAAAGAACAAAAATAAACAAGGGAATAATTGATACCAAAAAAGCAACAAAAAAGTGAGGATATATAAATAAATAAAGAGATAAGGGGTAAAACCACCATCTAAATTAATTCATCTTTGTTCCAAAGCACCCTGTAGGTTACAAAGTAGACACAAGGCGACAGTTCACAAGTAGGTCAGTCAACCCTCACTCACAGTGGACCATTGATATCCAATATTTGTACAATCTGCATTCAAAACACGAAACGTAGCATGACACAACAAACAGCGAAAATTAGCATCAACAACTGTTAAAAGCTGTTTGATTTTTAAACGAATTTCTGAACTTTTTCAAATTTAAGAACATGAATGCTAGTACTTATTACAAGACTAATAAAACAGCAGTAATGCAGTCACATCAAAGTTGCTTTTTCAAAGAATGCAAAAATTGCCCCCACCCCCACCTCCCAAACTATGCACGCTCTAAAATGCAGCTAAATGAGTATTGTCTATCCATCGTCCGTAAAAATAAGTACTAGGTTACAAGGAAGCATAAAACACTCACTCTCTGCCCGTAAGCACACACACACACCACACACACACACACACACACACACACACACACACACACAAACACACACACACATTCCTCCCCTTTGTTATATTATTTTACTTGTGTATACCAAGTCAGTGCTTTTTTCCCCAGAATTCTTCTTTTCACTGTTCTCCCCCGTCTTCGATCTCTCTTAATCTCTCCTTTTTCTCTTTTTCGTTTGGTCTTTCTTTTCTTTTTTTTTCTTGTCCACCTTGTCTTTCCTTCTTCCTCCTCCCCCCCTTCTTTCACCGACTCCTCCTAGTTCTTCTTCATCATTTTCTTCTTCCAATACTGTCTTCTTTTCTTCCTCTTTCACTTTTTTTTTATTCTTCTTCTTTCATTTTTTCTTCTACTTCTTCTTCTTCTTTGAATACTTTGTTATTTTTTCCTTCTTTCATTTCTTCTTCTTCTTTTTCTTTCGCTTCTTCTTCTTTCAATACTGTTAGTTTTTTTTTCTTCTTTCACTTCTTCTTTTTTTCACTTCTTCTTCTTCTTTCACTTCTTCTTCTTCTTTCACTTCGTATTCTTCTTCTTCTTGTCCTCTCTCCCCCCCCCCACCCCCCTCCTTCTCTTCCTCCTTTTTCTTCTTCTTTCTCCACTTCTTCTTCTTTCACTTCTCCTTCCACTTCTCCTTCTTTCACTTCTTCTTCTTCTTCCACTTCTTCTTCTTTTTCTTTCACTTCTTCTTCAGGTTCTTTGCACTCCTCACTGTCGTTTTTTTCTTTAACTCTGAAGAACGCTGCGTCTGCGCTCTTTTTTGCCGTGATTAATTCTCGTTGTATCTGCTGCTGTCTACAGGCCTGCCACTCGCGCCTCTCCTAGTGAAACTTTAATACCATTTTCAAACGACTAGGTCTTTTAATTTCAATCTTCTTTAAAGCCTTTCCATCTCCTCTTCAAGTCGCAGACTTTTGTCGCGGGCAGTCTGGCAGCTTTCTCGGGGACTGCGTCTCAAGTTGGTTCGCATGACGAAGCACCGCTTAACCCGACAGGAAGAGGAAAGTGACGTTATCAAAATATTGTCAATTTCACTTGCCGCACGGGCGGAGAGACTACCGTCGTTCCTTCCTCAGAGAACGAAAGAGGGGGTGGGGGTTTGGACAGAGAAAGGGGGGCGGGTTGGGGAGACAGAAAGAGGCGGGTTGGGAGGGGAGGGGAGGGGAGAGAGGCTGTCTTGAAGGCTCGGGGAAGGGGGGCGCATCTCCCTTTTAAATAACACGGCGCTGCCCTCTGATAAATAGACAGTCACATTAATTTGTGTTTATTTTACGCTTTCGGGATCCATAAAGAAAATATAATCGAGGAATCAATGACGAGGTCGCCAGTTAAAAGTTCATTCCTTAGGCGAAGATAAGGCCACTCAATATCTGACCCGTCAGCCCGCTCTTTGATTTCTGCTCGCTGGAGCTCACTGAGTCCCTCCCCCCTCTCTTCCCCCCCCCCTCTCCTGTCTCCTCCCTTTTCCTCTGCTTCTCTCCCCCTTTTTCCTCTCCTGTCCCTGAGTTGAAAGAAAACCACCACCCCCAACCCAAACGTTATTACCTAGGATATTTTTTATATTTGATCAAACTATAAATTATAGATTTATCCAGATCTCGGGCACGAGGTAATAGCTTTTTACTTTCACCTACTCTCTAAACAAACACTCTTCCAAAAACCAAACCGATGAGAGGAAAAATTTTATTGCTCCAGATGTCGCCTGATCCACTTTCATATCCGTTCTCTTACGTGGGATAATGCCTTTTCATACAGGACAAAACTTCAGACATCGCCTATTACCTGGGAGAGGGGGGAAAGAAATGATCGGTGATTGCACCGCGTCAGTTGAACCGTTCAGACATAATTTGAAGCATACATCTGGCAGCGGGGTTTTTGTTGTTGTTTTTGGTTTTTTACCCCACAGTACACAAGAAACAAAAGCTATCTGAAGAAGAAAAGGGTTGGAAAGCATTGTGTTTTTCGTATATACCTGTAATGGGTTTTTTTCCCTGAACGAAGCTGTCTTGGTGTTATGGAGGGTGTATTGGTGTGTGAAATGTATGCAAGAAACAGCTGGGGTGCATTGTCTTGTCTCCCTGTTAGGCCTCCTTTTTGTACGCTGTTTTTGTTTTTTTGTTTTTGCACTTTAGCTCCTGGAAGTTTCTGCTGCACTCCCTGACAGAGTCGACCCCGCAGCGCCACCAAGCACAGGCATAGACCTCTACATGCTGAAGACGTGCTTGTTTTGTCATCTGTTCCCAGCAGTACACAATGGCCTACTCTTCCTGAAAAGCGAAACGAGGTTTAACGTGTGCGCAATATGTTCTGCCAAGGCAAAATGAGCGAAAACGGACTATTTCTACTACTGCTCTTAGGACTATTGTTACCGCTGTGATTGCTAGTATTTATTACTAGACTAGCAAAAACAGCACTAAGGCAGTCATCAAAGTTACTTTTTTGGGGGGTCACTTGGTGGAGCTGGCTGGGGATATTTTGATTGCCAGATCAGCAGCCTGGGATTTAGATTGTTACCGTCCCCGAAGTCGGATTGCAGCTACCTTAAATGTGGATGACCGCTCAAATCTCAACGTTGCTGAACCTTGGAGGTTTGTAGACGAGGAACAAAACAAAAGTTATTGCCATAACTGTTCTTACTGCCGATCGATACCTTAAAAAAAGAAGATAATCTCGTGTAGTGCTTGTACTGTACTGAACGTTCAAAACATTATTTTGTCAAATGCACTGCATTAATCTGTTCAAGTGTTATTGAGATCAGTATCCGAATTAAACAGAGAGAAACCCAATGGTGTTGTGGTTGTTGTACATATCCCAGCTTAATACTCTGGGGGTCACCCAGAATGTACATTTTGACTCGCGCATCCGCCTGGGAATCACTGTGAGATTGAAATTGCACACTGAATGAGAAGTTTATGTGTATTACTGTTTTCAAGTACCTCGCCATATTGGCAGGCATACTCCAACTTTAAAACCCAATAAAAATTGCCAAAAAAACGAGCAAGTCACAATAATGAATTTTAACTACCAATCTAGTCCAGTGTCCTTAAGCATCTTTACTTCTGCTTGAAATTTATCAGACATACTCTTTGTTAGTATAGATCTAAACGTATAGGCAATAAACGTTATGATAAAAAATACCCCCCAAAAAAGTTAGAGATGGTCTGGCAACTAGCAGTTCAATCGATTGTTCAGTTGAATCGTTGAGTCATTTAATAAGCAAGTGAGTGAATGACTGACAGACTGATTGACTCACTGAGTGAGAGAGTCAGTCAGTTAATAACAGATCTCTCGACCATACCGGGGTGAGATTTTCAATGGGGAAAATGTTGAACTCCGCACCACCGTTTGTTCCTCAGTCTTCTGTCGCACTCTTGCTCTGTAGCAAGGGAGATCAATATGTCAAGATGAGGCTGGAAGAAAGGAGGGGAGGGGGAGGAGGTTGGGGGGGGGCAGGGAGATAAGGAAGGTAGGGGTGGGGGAGGGGAGGGGGCAAGGAAGTATCTTCACTGGGGGCTTTTCTGGAATCCCTGGGTCAACGAGATAGTGGGGTCCACACTGGAGGACTGGACAGGGACTGAAACAGAAATGAAAATCAAGTCAACTTTAAATGGGGAGGCGAGGTGCACAGGGAGGGGGGCAGAAGGGAGGCAGAGATGTCCATTGGGTGGGGGATGAAGGGGGAAGTAATGGAAGAAAGGAGTGGAGGGGGGGGGGTCAAGAAGGAGATGGTTGGAGTGTGGGAGAGGTAGGTGATGGGCGGGACTGGGACAGTTTTGGTGTTGTGTGTGCCCTGGTTGCCACACTTATGTGGAAGTGTTTGTATTTGCAAGCAGGCAAATGTATGTGGGCAACAATATTTTTTGTTCGTTTTTAGTTGGTGTTTTTATATTTTCATGTTGTATTTATGATAGAAGACCTTATATATCTATAACGCAGACTCAAAGATACTTAAAAATGACACAGTAGGAGGGGAATCTATCAATAAGAATGGTAAAAAAAAAAAAAATTCCAAACGATTCTAAAGTAAAAATTAGTCAGCTTTAAATGGGGAGGTTATGTTTAGTCTGTTCCTGACAAACTTGCTCTAAAGATCAGACATTTTATTTTAGTTAAGAAGGTGATACTGTAAAGCATGAGCACCCTACCAAACTATGAACAAAATGGGTTTTCCAAGGCACCTGATTGCTTTGCTAGTCGAGTCCACCACTACACAGACCAATCTCTACACAGACCGGCAGGCCACAACAGCCACAACAGACATTGTACGTTCTTTTTCAATCCAGAAAGGAGTCAGGCAAGGATGGACACTATCATCACCAATATTCAGCTTGTACACAGAACACGCAATGAGAAAGGCAGTGATTAAAGAACTCGGAGTAAGGACTGATGGGGAAGAAACTACAAACCACAAGATGCGTGAATGATACTGCTGTCATATCAGACTGCAAAGACAATAATGATAATTTCAAAAACAAAAGAAAGAGAGACAAAATGAATAGAAGGGGCAGAACTGCAGGCCTTAAACTCAATACTAAGATGACTAAGGTCGTGTCTATTTGTGAATTCATGGATGGAAACTTACAAGGTTGTGGAGAACCCCCGCAAGTTGTTGAGCATTTCAGAGACCTGGAGACACATGAATCAGCCCATGCCTCATTACCTAAGACATTAAAGCAAGAATTACTTAAGCTTAGGGAACAATGGTACATCTTACCAACACTTGGACAGACATATATTTAAGAAATGGGCTCAAACTGAAAACACTGGAACACTCATTTGGTCTATTGTTTTCTATGGGAGTGTATGATGAACTCTTACAGCTGCAGACAAAAACAGAATCAAACTGCTCTCATATGGTTCTACACAATAAGCTGGGCCAAAAAACAAACCATGTAAAGCATTTTGAAAGAACTGAATAATCTGAACTTTTACGTCTGCTAAGAAAATGAAGCGGAAATATTTTAGACATAATATGAAAAATCAGACCTGCCATGTTACAGAGACTGTAGCCCAGGGCAAAATGGAGCACATGAGATGACAAGGAAGACCAGTGACTTCCTGTTTGGAGAACAGATGGAGTTACAAAAAAATTATACAAGGATTGAAGACTGAATGAACTGGAAACAGCTGAGGGGACATGCCTCAGTGGCTACCATCAAAAATGACATCACCAACAGGTGAACAAAGGTGAACTGATAAATTGCCTGCTGAGTTAGATGGTGATCGTTTATTTTGCTGAGGGGTTAACTGCACTGATGCAGTAGGCTGAGTGAATCAACCCTTTTGAAGTTTGTCGAATTCATTCTTCCAGTTGATGTTCTGGTTCATTGCTCAGGCAGGTTTGATGGCCTGGGTTTGTTAGGTTGAGAAGGAAAGAGAGGGTGCAATCCGTTATGCCTGCATGAATCATTGAACTCTTCAGCTCTGACTAGGAACAGTTAACAATTCATAGGAATCTGCATGTCTTTAAATAGATGGGTATATGCACAGTTCTATGTGCATAGAAAATTAGTGCATGCATTCACACAGACACACAGACACATACACATGCACATGCCCTGCATGCATGCACACACACACATACACACACACACACACACACACACACACACACACACACATACACACACACACACACACACACACACACACACACACACACACACACACACACACACACACACACACACACACACACACACACACACACAAGACAACTAACAAAACAAACAAGAAAAAGAAAACAATAAACAGAAACCCTTCTCCTCCACAACCTCGCATGCACACACACTCAGACTCCAGGACCACCCCTGAACACTGCACACAGCGCCCACTGGCACTTAGCTGTGTCAAAGTGGCCCTCTCCCCGAGGCTCTCCATAATTAACAATAATGAAATTGCCCCCCAACCCCCCTGACAGGCTGGCCCACTGAAGAGAGAAAAGAGACGTGATTAAACTTTCAGACCCCTGACCCAAACATCATGAACTCTGAGGGCAAGGATGGAGCTATGGTGTAGAGGTATTGCTCTTTCCTAGAAGGCGAAAAGTCTTGGTTCCATCCCTGTTTGTGTCCAGAACTTTACCTCCTCCATCAACTAGGTCGTGAGTGGTGGTCTGGGTACTAGTCTTTTGGATGAGACGACCCAGCATAGTCAAATTTAGTGAGAGAGAGTTGTTATCATTTATGCCTTTTGGGGGGAAAAAGCAGAAGAATGGACCAAGAAGGCAGAAAATTGACAAGGAAAAAGGTAACAGAAAGAATAAAAAAAACAAGACTGAAATATAGAGAGGGATAGAAAAGAGGGACTTCCTAGCACAGAATTTCCGGAAAGTGGGGATGCTATTTATACTTAAAGGTCGCTGGTATTCACACAGGGGAGGGTTTTTTTTATCTTAAAGGTGGTTGAAAAGTCTGAATTAAACTTATACACACAAACCATAGATCTATGTATGCTTACTTATTGATGCTTTTTCTCAGTAATATTAAAGGTAAAAACATCTCATAACCTTTGTGGTCGTAGGAAGCAAGGCATCAGACACCTCAGCTTCTCTAGGGGCCAACATATTGAGGGTAGCGCCCATCTCTTCTCCCTCGCTGCTTTACCTTCCCTGATGCTAAAGAGGGCAGGTACCCATTTACAGCTGGGGGAACTGGGGGAACTAGTCTATACTGAAGCCGAGGTGAACAAAGGGTCACCCATCCAACTGGTAACCACGCTCCATGCTGCTTAACTAGACTTGAGGAAAGCAAGCACTCTGACCACTTAGCTATCCCATCCCCAGTGATATTATTAGGTTTTCTTCTTGTGCACTTTCTGGACTTTTTTTGGACCAAGGAGTCATTTACACTGGCTTTGTAACAGAGTCCTATGTTTGATTCAGGAAAAATAACACACCATAAAAACAAATTGGTGTAACTGTTTGATAGTGGATGATAACAAGCATCCTTATAACCACTATTGACGAAAGTTTCTGAGCATAAGCATGTGTTCATGCATGATCACACACACACACACAGATTAACAAACATACTAACACACACCCACTCACACACACACATACACACACATGGGGGACCAGATAGTTTAGTGGTTAGAGTGATGCCCATTGCGCTTGTGATCTGCTGACCCAGGTTCAAATCTCATTCAAGAGGATTTTTCCTCTGGAGTTAACATCAGTGCTGACTTCACTCTCGCTGAATGGATGAGATAGTAAACCTATGTCCTGTGTGTGAATGCACACAGAGCATCTTGCCCACTTGTTAAAACTTATTGGCTTTTTGGAAGATTAGGCCATTTTGTGCCAGTGGGAGCTGATGACAAAATTGACAAAACTGCATACACATGGGGAATGTATGTAAAAATGCACATGAGTACTTATTCCATTATCTTCGATATCAAAAACTAAACAAATAAATAAACACACACAACAAAAACACGACAAACAGAAGAGGAGGCCCCAACATCACATGCACCTCTAGATCATCTCTAAACAGGGTGCTACACCCACTGGCACTTAGCTCTGTCAAAGAGGCCCTCTCTGGGGGCCCTCCATCATGAAAATAATGAAATTGCCCCTCAACCCCTGAAAGCTAGTCCACTGACAAAAGATGAGAAACATTATTCAAGTTTCTTTGGGATTTTTCCCCCCTGTTCCTCATCTAGAGTTCTGAGGGGGTTCACCAATGATGAGATTTTTGTGTATGCCACTGTTTTTATCCACCATTAAGGCAGCTGCATCACAATTTCAGGGATGGTGTCTAAACACAAACCCCTGTGCATGCCTTGTTAATAAAAAAAAATGTCATCTCCACTTGCTGGCACAAAATGGCCTACTCTTCTGAAAGGTTGAACAGGTTTTTAACATGTGACCAAAATGTTCTGCATGTATTCACACGTTAAAGTTAAAGTTAAAGTCTGTCCCGAACCTAAGGCTCATCAGGCCGGTGCTTATCCCGGTTTCTGTGGCGTTCAGCGACTGAGAGTCATAGACTCCCCCCTGGATAGGACGCCAGTCTATCGCAGGGTTAACCCCCAACACAAGGTTGGTACCCCTTTTACACCTGGGTGGGGTGAGAAAATAGCCGTAAAAGTGCCTCGTTTATAATCTTGTCTGAAGGACTTTGAGGGAGATGGGTTGTTACTAAGAGCAACCCTAGGGTAAAATGATCTAAAACAGGCACTCTGTGGCAGTTTAGTTAATTTCCATTTCATTTGATACCACTTTAGGTCATGGCAGATTTCTCTGCTGAAATTCGGGCTGCCATCCCTTGGGAAAGTTAGTTGCCACAAAAGCAGTGCCACCCAGTATTTCTTTTCTTTCTTTTTCTGTCGGCAACTTTTTTTTTCCTATCAGAGTAGCTTTTTTCTACAGAATTTTGCTAGTGACAACCCTCTTGTTGCTGTAGGTTCTTTTGCATGAGCTAAATAATTTTGTGTAATACACAGGAACTCAGTTTATCATCTCATCCAAAAGACTAGCACCTAGACCACCACTCATGGTCTAATGGATGGGGGAAAAGTTTTGGGCCCAAGCTGGTTCAAACCACCAGGCACACTTCTGACCTGGACTTTTTGCTTTCTAGGCAGGGCGTTACTTCTAGACCACCCATCCCAACCAGGCCATTTATTTATTCATTATTTTATTTATTTTATTTTTGTATATCGAGGATAATGGAATAAGCATTCATGTGCTTTTTTTCATCCAGTCCGGTGTGTATGCAGTTTTGTAAATACCACTAGGGCGTTGGACTCGTAATCTACAGCTTTCGGGTTCGATCCCAGCTTTCGGCTATGGTGTTGTGCCCTTGGAAAAGGCACTTTTACCGCTATTTTTTCACCCCACCCAGGTGTAAAAGGGGTACCAACCTTGTGTTGGGGGTTAACCCTGCGATAGACTGGCGTCCTATCCAGGGGGGGGGGGGGGGAGTCTATGACTCTCAGTCGCTTAACGCCACAGCAACCGGGATAAGCACCGGCCTGATGAGCCTTAGGCTCGGGACAGACTTTAACTTTTTAAACTAAGATGTTCTGCGCACACGGCCTGGGTTTACAGCCGGTTTACAGTCTCATCCAAAGGACTTTTGGGGAGAGTGGAGTCAGCACTGATGTTAACTCCAGGGGAAAAATACTCACGAATGGGAGTCGAACTGGGTTGTCAAATTGCCAGCGCAATGTTCTGACCATTATGCTATCCCCTCCCCCCCCCCACCCCCTATCTGGCCATTAGATCAGATGTGCAATCCTCTGACCACTAGGCTATCCCACCCCCTCAAGTTTCTGGTCCCCACTAGTCCATATTTTTACAGTCTAGGCTTTGTTTAGCCTGTTCTGTTGAGCCTTTGCATCTTTCTGCTGTTGACATGACAAATCGTGAATTTCAATCCTTTTGTTCCTACATTTTTTCTAACAGTCTCTCCCTTTATTCATCAGTCCTTAGATCTATGCCTTCTGACACATTTTGTCCTTTTCGTCAGGAGGTGGAATTAACTGATTAGAAAATGTGTCTTCTTTTTTTTCTTAACTTTTATGCTGACTCTTTGACATTTCCATATCTGTTTGTTGGCTTTAAACTTTTTGAGGCTAATGGTAGTTTTTTGTTGTTGAATATGCAAGTAGATCTACTCAAGTCATTTTAGTTGTCTCCTTTGAATGGCTGGTTTAGTGGTGGACTTCAAAAATAGTTGAAAACCTGTGAATAGATTTATTGTACAAATATACTGTGACATTGAAAGGGGCACACCCTGACACATTTAAAAAATGTACAATGTACTCTCTCTGTCTCTGTCTGTTGTGACTGTCTGTCTGTCTCTCACACACATGCACACACATACACACACTCACCACTCACTCACTCACTCACTCACTCACTCATGCACACTCACTCAATAACCCTAATACACAGAGAAAGTAGATACAAAATCATAAACCTATATAAGCAGTATACTTATTTCTGGATGATACAAACTCACTCACACACACACACACACACACACACACACACACACACACACACACACACACACACACACACACACGCACGCACACACACACACACCACCACCACCACCACCACCACCACCACCACCATCACCACCAACAACAACCAAAACAACAACAACAACAAACCCAGAAAACACAAACAGAGAAAGAAAACAAAAGGGAGGAGGGAAAGAAATGAAGACACCCCCAACCTCGCGTGCACACACACACACACACACACCCAGACTCCAGGACCACCCCTGAACACTGCACAGCGCCCACTGGCACTTAGCTGTGTCAAAGTGGCCCTCTCCGGGGGGCTCTCCATAATTAACAATAATGAAATTGCCCCCCCAGCCCCCCTGACAGGCTGGCCCACTGAGGAGAGAAAAGAGACGTGATTAAACTTTCAGACCCCGGGTAGCCCAGATGCCGGTACTCTCTGCCTTCCTTGGTTGGCACTACCCTTTTACTCCCTTGACTGTTTGGCTTCTGGAGTGTGGCTAGGCTAGCTTCCATGGTGTTGCCTGCCTGCCCCCTGTCTGTCTGTCTGTCTTGTCTGTCTTGTCTGTTGCTATCTTGGTTGTGGGTCAAAGTATCAGTCAGTCCTTGGTCTATCAGGTCAGTGGTGGTGGTGGGTTACTTACTTCACATTCCTTTAGATGGTCTGCAGGAGTGAGAAGAAAAAAAGAAAATCCATAAGGGTAGAAGAATGTTTAATTTTTTTTTGGGGGATGCTTTTTGGTTGGTTGGTTAGTTGTTTTATTGTTTGTTTTTTGTTTGTTTTTTATTGTTTTGTTGTTGTTGTTGTTTTTAGGGGGCTTGGAGAGGAAGGAGATGGGAAGAAAGAGAATATTGGGACACTTTTTTTTTAAAAAGCTTCTGTGTTGGTGTTCTCTGAACTTTAAGGCACCCATTTTTTTTTAGTGACTGTCCCTTCTTTACTTGGGGGGAGGGGGGGGGGAGAGGTGGGGTAGGGGGAAAGATTGGATGGGTTATGTGGTGTATTTTATTTGGTCCTTTGTTTAGGGGGGGGGGGGGGCTGGGGGGGGGGACCAGTTGGTTCTTTTTTTGTCTGAAAAGTTGGGCTTTTTCATGTCTGAGTCATATTCTTTGCCAAAGAATCTGTTTAATTTTTGGTGTTGTTGTTGTTGTTGTTGTTGTTGCTGAGTGTTCTGTACATTGACAAGATTCAGCTGATAAACTGTTGTTTTTTTTTAGAGTGATAAACTGACATAGAAAGGAAGCATTAAGCCTATTCATTTATGTTGTTTTCTGCAGAGCCAGCTATGAAGGCTATAATTATATCAGGAGTGGAGACAGAAGAGGTCTCGAAGAAGAAAAGAAAGAAGAAGAAAAAGCAGAATGAGGAGAAGCCAGAAGAAGAAGGAGGAGGAGGAAAAGAAGAAGGAGGAGAAGGAAAAGAAGAAGAAGAAGAAGAAGAAGGAGAAGGAGAAGAAGAAGAAGAAGAAGAAGAAGAAGAAGAAGAAGAAGAAGAAGAAGAAGAAGAAGAAGAAGAAGAAGAAGAACAACAACAACAACAACAACAACAACAAGAGGAGGAGGAGGAGGGGGAGGAGGAAAAAGAGGAAGACAAGAGAGAGAGAGAGAGAGAGAGAGAGAGAGAGAGAGAGAGAGAGAGAGAGAGAGAGAGAGAGAGA
>JASPKP010006905.1:0-13551 GCA_030674155.1 Stramonita haemastoma
GACAGAGAGTGAGAGACAGACAGACGGACAGAGAGAGACAGAGAGAGAGACAGACAGAGAGAGAGAGAGAGACAGAGAGAGAGAGACAGAGACACAGAGAGAGAGAGACAGAGAGAGAGAGAGAGAGAGAGAGAGAGAGAGAGAGGAGAGAGAGAGAGAGAGAGAGAGAGAGAGAGAGAGAGAGAGAGAGGAAGAAGAGAGAGAGAGAGAGAGAAAGCCTCTTCCTTTCTTTGGGCCTCAGGCCCATCTTCTTACAACTTCATGGAAGAGGGGATGGGGTGGGGGGAGGGGGTTGTATATTACGGTATACACGAAAGCAGGAGGTCACGTTGAATTAAACAGTTACACGTTTTTAGATCTATTAGCGGAAAGGAGGATCAAAGTGGACAACTTTATGTTCCTCACATTAGTTGGGTCCTACAGGGATGAGGTGTTATGTGACATCACGGTGTTCAGACTAAAGTGCTATAGCCCGAGGTTACGTTTCTCTACCCCCCTTCCCCCGCCTCCCTCCCCCTCCCCCATCCTATCACCACCACAACCATCTACCACACTGACAGAGAATATACAAAATGTTTTTTTTTTTTTTTTAATTCACAGTTTATAAATCTGAGATGTTATGCCATACATGATTATAGTAATAACATAACACTAAAAAAAACAAACATACAGAATAACATAAATGATTGGGGATACATTCAGGCTTTCGGTTGAAACAAAACCCTTTCATAGTGTGCACACGTTATTTTATTTTATTCTATTTGATTTTGTATACCACTTTATGTCACACCAGATTTCTTTGCGTGAAATTCGGGCTGCTCTCCCCGGGGAGAGCGCATCGCCACAAGAGCAGCGCCACCCATTATTATTTTTTTTCCTGTCTGCAACTGTATTTGTTTCCCTATCAGAGTAGATTTTTTTCTACAGAATTTTGCCAGGAACAACTCTCTTGTTGCCGTGGGTTCTTTTACGTGCGCTAAATAATTAAATGTAACACAAAGGACTTCGGTTTATCGTCTCATCCGAAAAACTAGCACCCAGACACCCCTCACTGTCCAATGGATGTGGGAAAAGTTTTGGGCCCAAACGGGTTTTGAACCACCACACACTTGGACCCGGACTTTTCGCTTTCTACACAGACGCGTTACCTCTAGATCACCAGTCCATCAACTGGTTTAAATAAGGTTTATTCTGAAAGAAATGACATGACAGATTTTTTTCACATCTTTTCAGTTTGCTTCAATAACTTAAGTTCTTGCTATAACTAAAATAAGATAAACTTATGTCTGTCCATAACACGACTATGTACTATGACTGAGGGAGATAGTTTTTTTTCCCCTAGATATTATTTTGCCGGGCACCTTTTTTTTGGTGGGGGGCTCTTTTCAGTCCTTCCGTCAACAGTTAAACGAGCTTTAAAAGAGTGGCTTCAAAAGATATCTTGCACCTTTGGAGAAATTTCATCAATGTTGTTATAATTTGGGGATAAACTCCGCTTCCTCCCAGCCGAGACGAATACACAATGCTCTTAATTGCAAAGAACAAAAATATTAGTTCAGAACATACCGTCAGTCGCTTAAGCTCCTGTTTGTCTGTCTGACTCTTCGTCTGTCTGTCTGTCTGTCTGTCTGTCTGTGTCTCTGTCTCTGTCTCTCTCGCTTTTGTTTTGATAGTCCCTAATAAGGGCAAGGGCCGGGTTAAAAAAAAGTATGTGAATGCTTATCTGTAACATTTCAAAAATAAAGATCATTCATTCATTCATTCATTCATTCATTCATTCTCTCTCTCTCTTCTCTCTCTCTCTCTCTCTCTCTCTCTCTCTCTCTCTCTCTCTCTCTCTCTTCTGTATGCGTGTGTGCGTGTGTGCCTGTCTGTCTGTCTGTCTGTCTGTCCGTCTGCCCTCTCTTTATCCCCCTCTCCTTTTCCTCTCACCCGTTTCTTGCTTTCTCTATCTTGCCCTCTCTTCCCTCACATTCCGTCTAGTTACCAAATATGACATGAAGAAACCCAGCCAGCGAGACGTTCGTTCACCTGAATAAACACAGCACCTGTCGGTTCTAGAAAGACTGGCGGCGCAACTGCAGCCTTGTCATTTTTTAAACACGCTAGGGGTCTTATAATTATTAGTCTACGCAACACATACATGTGCACGTGCGCGCGTGTGAGTGTACACACACACACTCACATGTGCGTGCGCACTTACTTTTAAACAAACACACGCACGCACGCACGCACACAGACAGACAGACATAGATATACAGATAGATAGATAGATAGATAGATAGATAGATAGATAGATAGATAGATAGATAGATAGATAGATAGGTAGGTAGGTAGATAGATAGGTAGACAGACAGACAGATAGATAGATAAATAGATAGATAGATAGATAGATAGATAGATAGATAGATAGATAGATAGATAGATAGATAGATAGATAGATAGGCGCGCACACATTACGCGCGTGCGTGCGCACGCACACACTACTTTTGCGCACACGCATACCCTCACATACACGCATTCATACACATGCACACACACTAACACTACATGTGTGCACACACATACCCTCACACGCGCGCGCGCACACACACACACACGGACACACACACACGCACGCACACACGCACATACACGTGCACACACACGCGCACACATACGCGCGCGCACACACACACAAACACACGCGCACACACATGCACACACATGCACACGCACACACAGAGACACAGTGGCTGGGAGGTAAGGAGAGAGTAAGAGAAAGAGCATACGAGGAACAGAAAAGAGAAATGAAGAAAAAGAAGAAAGAACTAGCGAAAAAGATGTACACGAAAAGAAACAGGAACAAAGAATAAGACAAAAGACAAACAATAACCAAACACTGTAAGAAAAACAAACAGACAAAAACGCTCAGATAAAAAAATAGAGATATAATAACTCCAAAAAAGAACAAAGGGGGCAAAAATAAAACTTTCACCCAAAAAAAAGAAGAAAAAAAACTCGCTGAAAACTAAATACTTGCATGGGCAGACAACCCTCCCTAACCACACAGCATGCAGGCAGCAGTGCCATACCTTGAGGTAACTGGAGCATTCCATGTGGGTTGTCCTGTCAGCATGTGGCCCCACAACACGTGCAGTCGATGTCTGGTAATGGGACATGACTGCTCCTCCATTCGATCTCTTCCAAATCTCTACACAGGATCAAGAAAATGCTCTGGCTGTCTCGTGTGTTCCACCTGTCAAAATGATAACCAGCCAAAAAAAACTATGCATCATTTTTTTGTGGGTCTGTTTTATTTCTGTATGATTTTCTATTTTACCTTTAGAGAAAAATATATCGTGGTTGTCGTCGTCGTAGTCATCATCACTTATTTCGCCCTAATAACTATCACATATGGTTGTGGTAGTGATAACGGTTTCGACGTTAACTCCGATGACTCTAATGCTGGTAGTCGAAATAGGAGCCACGTATTTGTGACAAATAGATTTTTTTCAACAGTAATATGAATTATAACATCGACAGTTGATTGACTATAATGATAATCGTCGTCTAAATTTTTTTTTTCTTGAAACTTATGTTAGAAGTAACCATGCATATGGTAACGAAGACCGTTGCTTCTCCAGCCTACAGAAGTATTACACTAGGCTACATCTACAGCTATAATGAACAGACTAGAACTGTTTAAACTTGAGTATTCATGATTAATACTGATGGCAAATTACTACCATTTTCAACTATGCTAAAAGCAATATTACCAATTTCATATACCAGTATATGGATAATTATATAATATATACTTGCGTCGGCGGTTATTACTGTTTTTTCCTTAAAAAAAATAAAAAAAATAAAAAGACAAACAACAAACAATGAAGAATGGCCGCTAGACTAAGACGCAGAGAGACTATTCATTCATTCATTCATTCATCCATTCATCCATTCTCTCTCTCTCTCTCTCTCTCTCTCTCTCTCTCTCTCTCTCTCTCTCTCTCTCTCTCTCTCTCTCTCTCAATCCTTTCTTCCTCACTCACTCTTTCTCTCACCTCAGAACACATCCATCCCCTCAAACTGCTGGCTCTGAATGCCGATTGTACATGCATGTATACGGTGGGTCCGACAGCTGAAGAATAGCAAGTGTCAGAGGAGTAGCCTAGACTAGAGAGAGACAGACGCTCGCTCACAGGAACGGTTCAAAACACAGTGGAGACGTCACTCTCTCACGTCCAGCCAAGTACAGTAGCCTACTAGGCCTTTACCTCCGAATCCACTCGTAGGCTATCGCGCGGGTCATTTGGTATGAACCACAAAGTAGTGTTCTACCTGTCCACCAAAAAAAAAAACCCAACAAAAAACAAAAAAAAATAGAGCGAGGGATTGCAGAGAGTAGGAGGGGGAGTGGAGGACAAGAAGAGGAGACGGAGAGGGAGGGGAGTGAGGAGGAGAGGTGGTGCTGGGTGGGGGGTTGGGGTGGGGTGAGGGGTTAGGGTACAAGGTGAGGCAAGATGAAGAATGTTAGTGAGGCGAGTGAGAAACAACCAATCGCGTGACATAAAAACTGCCTGCCTACCTACCTGCCCGTCCTTTTTCTTTTCTTTCTTTCTTTTCTTTTTCCACTTTCTTTTCTTCTTTTCTAGCCAGTGCTAACTTGGTATGTGTGTGTGTGAGAGAGAGGTTTGTTGAGGGGATAGAATAGAAAGAGAAAGCTGTCACTGAATGCGGAATGGTTTGCTTGTGTCAAAACGTAATGAAAACTTTTGGAAACCGTTAGAAACTGGGGCAGAACAAACACTAAAGCTTCCAGCTAAAGGGGCAACCATTGGTACATGGAATGTGAGGACTCTGTACCAAGCAGGAAGAGTACAGGAACTTACACATGAATTACAGAGGTATAAATGGGACATCATAGGGCTTGCGGAAGTCAGATGGATTGGCTTCGGAGAAACAACCACGCAAGACGGCCACAAAATATGGTACAGCGGAGAAGAGAAACTACATCAACATGGAGTAGGCTTTATTGTCAGGAAAGAGATTGTGTCAAGCATCATCAGCTGCACACCAGTATCCAGCAGACTCATCTCAATCAGAGTTTCTGCAAAACCCCAGAATCTCACCATCATCCAAGTGTATGCTCCAACATCTGACTACGATGATGACCAGATAGAAGAATTCTATGAAGAACTTGAAAACGTCATCTCCAAAACGCCCAAAAAAGACATCCTTATTGTGGAAGGCGACTGGAATGCTAAGGTGGGACCTGATGCCTATGACACCTGGGCAGGAACCACAGGACGATTTGGACTGGGAGAAACAAATGACAGAGGACAGCGGCTGCTGGAATTCGCAAAGAAGCACAAACTGACTTTGGCTAACACACTCCACCCTCACAAGCCATCCAGAACATCAACCTGGCACTCACCAAATGGTCTGATTCATAATCAAATTGATTACATTCTGTCACCCCAAAGATTCAAATCCAGCATAAACAAGGCAAACACAAGAACATTCCCAGGAGCTGACATTGGCAGTGACCACGACCTTGTACTTACCACCATCAGGCTGAAACTGAAAGCAAAACACCAGCCAAAAAGCCCACGCATAAGATTCGACCTGGAAAAACTCAAAGACCCAACAGTGGTTGAGATCTTCCAAGCCAACATTGGAGGAAAGTTCGCGGCACTCACAGCCATCGACAATGATGTGGACACACTGGCCAACAACATCAAAGAAGTGCTAACGACAGCAGCAGAAGAAACATTAGGAAGAAGCAGAACAAAGAAACAACCCTGGGTGACAAATGAGGTTCTTGATCTCTGCGACAAAAGAAGAGAACTTAAGAAACAAAAGTTCACAAGTCAAGAAGCTTACAAGAAATACATGGATAGCCACAGAGAAGTGAGGAAAAAGATGAGAGAAGCCAAAGAAGCGTGGATAGAAGAACAATGCAACAACATTGAAGCTGGAATGGCCAAGGGAAACAGCAAAACAGCTTACGACACTTTGAAAGCACTAACGAAAACCACACAGCCTAAAGCCTCTGTTATAGAAGACAAAGAAGGAAATCTTTTAACGGAAAGCAATGCCATCCTCCAACGCTGGACAGAATACTGTGAGGGATTGTATAACTACCCACTACGCCCAGATACCAACATAGTTTCTGACAAACCCCCTGAACACCAAGATAAAGACCCACCAATACTAAGGTGTGAAGTAGATGCAGCTATTAAACAATTGAAGAAGGGGAAGTCCCCTGGAATCGATAACATCCCAGCTGAACTCATAAAAAATGGAGGGAATGAAACAGCAAGGCGATTCACAGAACTTTGTCAGAAGATCCACGACACCAAAGAATGGCCAAAAGAATGGACACAGTCTCTTGTAATACCCCTGCCAAAGAAAGGAAACCTTAAGCAATGCCAGAACTACAGAACCATCAGTCTCATAAGTCATCCTAGCAAGATCATGCTGCAGGTAGTCCTCAACAGACTGAAAAACCAAGCGGAAAAACTCCTGGCAGAAGAACAAGCGGGCTTTAGACCAAAACGCAGCACAATGGAACAAATTTTCAATCTGAGAATTCTGATAGAGAAGCATCTCCAACACCAAAAAGACTTGTACCATAACTTCATAGACTTCAAAAAAGGCCTTTGACAGGGTATGGCATGACGGCCTCTGGCAAGTACTCAGGCACTTCAACATTGACAGCTGCCTAATTGAAGTCATCAAGGCCCTGTACGAGAACGCAAGAAGTGCAGTCTTCATAAACAATCACGTGGGCGAGTTCTTCAAGACCACGGTTGGGGTTCGCCAGGGCTGCCTTCTCTCACCTGTACTTTTCAACCTCTTCCTCGAAAACATCATGACAGAGACACTGCAAAACCACCACACTTCCATCTCCATTGGTGGAAGACCCCTTTGCAACCTCAGATTTGCAGATGACATTGACCTCATGGGCAGCAGCAAACAAGAACTGCAAATCCTCACAGACAATTTAACAGATCGAGCGAGCGCATACGGCATGGAGGTCAGTACAGAGAAATCAAAGATCATGGTCAACAGCGCGAGTAATGACATCACGGAAATAAAGATGAATGGAGAAATACTAGAAGAGGTGAGCCAATTCAAATACTTAGGCTCCATCCTAACAAAAGATGGCACATCAAACAATGAAGTGAAAGCTCGCATTGCAACAGCAACATCTGCTCTAGTCAGACTCCAGAGGATTATCAGAAGCAACAACATCAGCTTCTGCACCAAATACCACCTTTACAAATCCCTCGTGATATCTATCCTCCTATATGGCTGTGAATCATGGACTCTGACAGCAGAGTTAGAGAGGAGAATCCAAGCATTCGAGAACAAGTGCCACAGAAGACTCCTCAAAATATCATACAAAGAACACAAGACCAATAACTATGTGAAAGAAGAAATCAAAAAGCGTGTGGGCCCCCAAGAGCCTTTGCTCTCCACCATAAAGAGGAGAAAGCTGATGTGGTTTGGTCACACCACAAGACACAACACCCTAGCAAAAACCATCCTGCAAGGAACAGTCGAGGGCAAGAGAAGAAGAGGCCGCCAAAAGAAATCGTGGGTTGACAACATCAAAGACTGGACCGCCCAACCCCTGCAACATCTCCTACTAGCCACACAGGATCGTGAAGCATGGAAAAAGATCGCTGTTGCGTCTTCTCTCATGTCCCCCCTACGTCCTTTGGGACATGGGACTGAGTGAGTGAGTGAGTGAAAAACTTAAAAAAACTATTTTTTTCTGATTTTACAGCTGGAGACAAGAAAACAGAAGTACATGTCATTTAACTGCGTTTGTCAGAATTATTTTCAAGAGCCTGTAGTCCATCCCTGAACCTTTGCACGTAATAGAGGAGTGTAGTCCAACATGTAATTTTCATAGGAAAATGGGATTATCCTTTTTTTTTTGGGGGGGGGGCGGAGGGAGGGGGGGTTGTCGAGATAAAGCTGCTGTGATGTAAGGATTAAACAATTCCCCCTTTTGTCTTGTTTTGCATTTGCCTACTTGGGGTTTTTTTGTTTGTTTTTTCGAGCTTCTTTAAAAGTAGAGTATCTTACAGAACCAAACCAAACAATACAAATACTGTCAATACCAGCTTAGAAAAAAAAAAGTCATGGAGTTCTGAGCTTTATTCTCTCCAGCTAGCTATCCTCTCCATAACAAATCCTTTTCAGTTAACCCCGAGAGCGAAACAGAGCCATCATGATACCTGACTCTAACCTCCCATCACATTGGCCCTACAGCAAAACTAAGCACTAGCCATGTGTTTAAAAGTTATGAAATAGGCAGGGATGGAGAGAGGAGGGGGTGGGACACCCCAGTGGTTAGAGCGTTGAGCTCCCGATCTGAGGGTTTGTGTTCGGGCCAGCACCGAAACACCCCTTCAAGGAGTTGTTTTTTTTCCCCCACTGGAGTTAACATCAGTAAAAAGGTAACGGTAAAGGTGTCCCATAACCTATGCGGTCGTAGGGGAGCGAAGAATCAGAGACGTCAGCTTCTTTAGGGGCCAGCATATTGAAGGTGGCGCCCATCTCCTCTCCCTCGCTGCTTTACCTTCCCTGACCCTAAAGAGGGCAGGTATCCATTTACAGCTGGGTGAACTAGGGGAACTGTACTAAAGCCAAAGCGAGAAGAAGAAAAATGGTGTTGAAAAAAATCAAATAAAACAAGTACAGTTTTTATAGCATACCTGGCCCAGGCAAAGTGCTTTTCAAGTTATTCATACAAGCTAAGTGTCGAGGGATGCATAAAATTGTTATGTTTGAAATGCAATGTGGAGATTGTCTTCAGCACGAAAAACTTAGCGCGCGTAAACAGTCTCAGCCTCCATGGATGGAGAAAAAATCCACTGAAGCCGCAGTATGGCTGCCTGTATGGCGAGGTACTGGAAGACAGCCTGACATGCAAACCTCTCATCCAGTGCATACCAAGGGTTAAGCTGGGGAACACAGACAACAAACCACAAAAACAACTACTTAACAATGGAAGTTTGTAACCTTGAAAAAGCAAATTGAAAAATGACACACTGACTGATTACTTGTTACATCGAGTGTACATAATTATAACAGAAAAAAATATTCAATGCGACAATCTTGCATCGTTGCTTTCCTTTCCAAGCAAAATTTAACAGCATATTACTTTCAAAATAAAATACACGCATATACATGCATACCCGTTGGGGCGCGTGCACGCACGCGCGTGAGCTTGCATGCCCACGCGCGAGTATGTGTACGTGTATATACGATCATGTCTAAAAACCTAAGAATGTTTAGCCAGAGGCGAAGATCAAGGAGAAACAGCTTGACAAGTGGAGGACGACTTACATAACCTAGCTGTCATCCGGTATATCCAAGCAGACAGGAAAATGTGTATGATTAATTTTCTGTGTTGATGTAGGTACATAAAACTTAGTGTTATTAGTCTAAGTACAAAAAACGCACATAAATGTGTATGCAAACGCGGCGTGAGTGTTCATGAATACAAAAAATCTGAGCAAACAAAAGCTAACACATGCGCGCACGATTGTATGCCATGGCGGCCATGATGGTCAGTTGCATAATAAGCAGAACCTTCCGCGTGTACAAAGACATCGCCAGGAGCGACTCAAAGCAGCCACCTACACCTTCCGTTGACAGTACACTGTCACACACAGGCCTAATTAATTTGTAGCAGAGGAGGATAAATGGGAAGGGGGGTGAGGGCTTTGACCGTTAAAGTCTTGTGTGTGTGTGTGTGTGTGTGTGTGTGTGTGTGTGTGTGTGTGTGTGTGTGTGAGAGAGAGAGAGAGAGAGAGAGAGAGAGAGAGAGAGAGAGAGTGTGTGTGTGTGTGTGTGTGTGTGTGTGTGTGTGTGTGTGTGTGTGTGTGTGTGTGTGTGTGTGTGTGTGTGTGTGTGTGTGTGTGTTGTCTGAAGAACGCGTAACAATTGAAGGGATATATGCATTCAGATGATAAAAAACGAAAAACAAAACAAAACATCACATGTGCAAAACGAAATGATGCGTGAAGACTTAAGGGAAAGAAATAAAACTGAGAATGGGAAGAGGAAATATTTGTACTCGTACATATTTTTTTTAATGCCCTGCATTTGTTTAATTCGTAATGAGTGGAGGGATAGCCCAGTGGTTCGAGCGTTGTGCTTGTGATCTGCCAATCCCGTTTTCCAGCCACCACCGAGACACCCATTTGAGGGGATTTTTTCCTCTGGAGTTCACAACAGTTCCGACTCCACTCCTCGAAAAGTCCTCCGGACAAGGTTTTGAACCACAGTCTCGTGTGCGAACGCAGGCATAACATCTTGTTCACACATTAAAAACCCGTTCCACCTTTCAAAACAGTAGGCCATTTCGTGCCAGTAGAACGGATGACGAAATTTGAAGAAAACACATGCACATTGATGTGCTCAGACATGATCCCCGAAGTCCGAATGCGGCTACCTAACTGGTGGGTACACAGGTGCATGCACAAAATCTCGCCATTGGTGAACCTCGGAGCTGTAGCCGATGAACGAAAAACGAAATTATCCATGATTATGAGTCAATACTAAACGTATGAGAGAGAGAGAGAGAGAGAGGAGAGGAGAGAGAGAGGAGAGAGAGAGAGAGAGAGAGAGAGAGAGAGAGAGAGAGAGAGAGAGAGAGAGAGAAGAGAGAGAGAGAGAGAGAGAAGAGTTTATTCAGTATAGGCCATAGTCCCTTTTGAATTGGGGTTCAGAAAAAAATTACATAATTCAAAATTTCATTCGCCACAAAATATGAAATAAAAAGATTTTGCATGCATCACTTCTTAATTCACAGTTTTAAAAAAATACAACATCAAACAAACAACAGCAAAACTACTTTTGCTTTATTCCTGAGAGAGAGAGAAGAGAGAGAGAGAGAGAGAGAGAGAGAGAGAGAGAGAGAGAGAGAGAGAGAGAGGAGAGGAGAGAGAGAGAGAGAAAGAGAGAGAGAGAGAGAGAGAGATCAAATCAAATCAAAATTGTATGTTTATTTCCAGATAGTACATTGCGTAAGCAATAAATTTGCATTTTTTCCATCTAGCAAAAAAACAAACCCCCAAACCAAACCAAAAATAAAAATACCCTAAAAACCACTTAAACAAAAAACAAACTAATAAAAATGAAGCAGCAAAGTCTTTTGCAAGGCAAAGTCTTTTATTCGAGGATAATAGATAAGCACTTGTGTGCTTTTTTTACATCCAGTCCCCAAAACAGCAAGCAAACAAGCAATGTACAACCAAGAAAACCCCACCCAAAACATTTAGGAACAACACTGTTGCAACTCATAACAACAAAATATGAGACAGACAGACAGACAGACAGACAGACAGACAGAGACAGACAGACAGACAGACAGACAGACAGAGAGAGACAGAGAGAACAAAATTTTCTGCTTTAATTTAAGCTGTCCAGATCAAACAGCAACGCAGCGCAGCGTGTTTACGTGAGACAACAGAAAAATCAAGGCCATGACCTTGACATTGTACCCTGAAACTGACATACATTCCTCACTGTCCAAAATTGCACGGTTTTCCCGTGCCTTTTCGGTATCTAGCCGGCGGCCAGACACCCAGACGAACAGACGCACGGGAAACACGGAATGAGGTCACACGAAAATCCCGTGCGCAGGTCTGTCGCGCATCCAGTGGGCCTATCCGCCTGCCATTCAGAAAAGTGGCCAATCGACGCGTTCCTCTTTTACTATCTGTATTTTGTTCATTTACAAGCCACTACGCACACTTTCTGTTACTGTTCGATTTTGCAAAAAGTAATCTAGAACGATATTATCGAGTTTCGTCGCATCTTTGCTTTCTGAGTGGTGAAAGACTGGTTTCCTCAAATTATTTGTTTGCCTCTCTCTGAATCGTCTCCAGAGTATCAACGGACCTTCCAACCACCTACTCCCCCACTCCGTGTCGAAACGATTAATTTGAATGTAAATTTGATGTATTTTCGAACACACACACACATACTCACACACAATTAATCAACTTAAGAAAAGTCATGAATATGCATAACGATTCTATAGATTTTTTTTTTTACGTTGGTTCACAGATGGACATATTTAACAAAATGAAGTTCATTTTCGTCTGTTCCAGTTCAAATAGAATAGGGTGTATATACGTTGATTAAAAAAAAATCTAAGGGAATCAGAATAAATTGGTATTTTTTATCCATTAGTGTTAACAGATCTTTTGACTACGATCACACGCAGGAGACGGAGAAGGAGCTAAAGACGACGACGATGAAGAAGACAACCAAGAAACAAGTTTTTTACTGACAAAACGTACGTAGACAGACGTAGACCAAAATAAAGAAACAATCAGACAGTTAATGCATCTTGTAGCAACTCCTAACGACGTTGATATACATTACTTCGTTAAATAATTATTGTCTTATTCATACGAACACATTTTTAAAGAAATAAAGGCACGCAGAGAGACAAGGGAAGACAAAAAAAGAGACAGCCAAACAGAGACAGAGAACTTGATCTTTTTTTAAAGAAGGAAAAAAACGTTGTTTCCTACTCAGTCTACATGTGAGGTGCACCTGCATTCAGAGCACACACGAAACTTCAGACAGCAGCAAGTCGAACAAACGAGGGGAGAGGGGGTAAAAGCCTCAAACAAGGCTTGCCAACGTAAGGAGGCGGTTGAATCTGTCCATATTATTTTCTTTATACATTACCACCAAAAAAGAAGCAGAAAGTCCATTACTTACCGTCTACAAAGCCACGAAACAGCTGAGGGAAAACACATTACACATACATAGCAGCTATCCCACGAATCACAAGAACTCATCTGTCGTCTGCTTGCTACCAAAGCGGCTCCTAGAGTTGTTCCCCCTTTACTCGAATAACCAACGACAGACGCTGTTGCCAAATGGTTAAGACCGTTTGATTTAACTTGTTGTTGTGCATTCCCCAGCTTAACACTCTGGGGGTCATCCAGAATGTGCACTCTGACTCACTCATCCCGCTTGGGAATCACTGTGAGATTGAAGTTGCACACTGAATAAGAAGTTTGTGTGTATGACTGTTTTCAAGTACCTTGGCATTTAGGCAGCCATACTCCGACTTCAAAGATTTTTTTTCTTCTTTAAAAAAAAAAGACTGCAGGTTGTTCTGTTAAGAGCTTGTCATGGCTGAAGACAGTCTCAACACAACATTTTAAAACATAACAACATTTTAGTGTAGGCCTTGGCAATGAGCTGACATCAATAACTGACACAGCTTTCGGCCTGGGCCAACTGTTTGACGTCAATCCTGCGGGTCCATGAAGCCTTGGGTTCAAATCTCGGCAGCAGCCTCTGGTGGATTAAGGGCTGGGATTCGTACCATCTCCCATGTCATTTCAAAAGTGCAGTCATGCCAGTGCCTTAATTCCCTCTGTGTGTTTATACACACGCAGAAGACCAACCATACACGTTAAGACACAAACATACCTAGTATTCATCCTGTACAAAAAAACAAGCTGCTCTAGAAATCAGTATGTGTCAGCTGAGGCCAGCAGGCAGACCTCTTGTAGA
>JASPKP010006906.1:0-2500 GCA_030674155.1 Stramonita haemastoma
TTTCCGCTGTTATACAACTCTGACTTGTGCTCTTGCAATCCTTAATTGAAAAAAAAAATTGTTTAAACCAGGTAATCGTCTCAAAAACATGGACAAGTTTTGAATGATTAATTTTACCACATGTGCTATGTTTTTGAGGGCTGGTGATCAGTCAGAACAAAAAGGTGCCCGGGCAGCCTCAAAAGGTAACCCAAAGATGAAACCTCAGGTTTTGTGAGCAGAAGCAATCTGTTTTCCAAAGTCCTCTTCATAGCTCAGTACAAAGCTAAGAAAGCGGGTAAAAAAATCAAGTATACGAAACCTTTATACTTTGGATGACTGTAACTTGAATTATGAAATCCAGCTTTTGTTTTACTTGGTACCGCATTGCAATTACTAAGACGGTCTACAAACACAGTTTGCGTTGACTGCTTTGCTTCAGTGTTGTATATCAGTCAGTGTCTCAGTTGGGGATTCTACAGGCCCAGCTGATGACTGACAGTTCTCCAAATTAAGATAGAGGACGAAATTTGAAAAAAGAGGCAGACGATAATCATCCTACATTGCCAACATCACAAAGATCAGTGGTCTAGGAGGGCTACAGGAAAAGACATCAGTGGTCTGGGAGGGCTACAGGAAAAAAGATCAGTGGTCTAGGAGGCCTACTACAGGAAAAGACATCAGTGGTCTGGGAGGGCTACAGAAAAAAAGATCAGTGGTCTAGGAGGCCTACAAACAGGAAAAGACATCAGTTGGTCTAGGAGGGCTACAGGAAAAGACATCAGTGGTCTAGGAGGGCTACAGGAGAAAAGATCGGTAGTTTGAGAGAGCTACAGGAGAAAAGATCGGTAGTTTGAGAGAGCTACAGGAGAAAAGATCGGTAGTTTGAGAGAGCTACGGGAGAAAAGATCGGTAGTTTGAGAGAGCTACGGAGAAAAGATCGGTAGTTTAAAGAGAGCTACGGGAAAAAGATCGGTAGTTTGAGAGAGCTACGGGAGAAAAGATCGGTGGTTTGAGAGAGCTACGGGAGAAAAGATCGGTAGTTTGAGAGAGCTACGGGAGAAAAGATCGGTAGTTTGAGAGAGCTACGGGAGAAAAGATCGGTTTTGAGAGAGCTACGGGAGAAAAGATCGGAAATTTGAGAGAGCTACGGGAGAAAAATGGGTAGTTTGAGAGAGCTACGGAGAAAAAGACATCAGGGTCTGGGAGGGCTACTAGAGGAGATGGGTAGAGGAACACAGCAGAGACAGAAAAAAAGATGACGAACCCTGGTAGCACTAGGTGGTGTTCCTACCGGGAACACTGGTGAAGGAGACAGTTGACTGCTGTTGAGAACAGACATGGATTGACATTGCTTTCTGTATCAGCATCTACATCGGCGTGTTCTGCTATCTCTATCTTCAAAAAGACTATGCTCTGACAGTCATAATTACAACACTGCTCGTCAAAATATGCATTGCCTGTCTGGTCCTGCTAATCAAGTCCATCCATCTAGCATCAACAGTGGAAGCTGGGTAACGAAAAAAGATGTTGTTGCCATCATTGGCAGGCTGATCCATTCGGATTGGCATGTCTTCGATTAATGTCACACAAAAACCGAATTTGAGCAGTTAGACCACTACCAAAGACCTGAGATTTCAATCATAATCACGATTCAGGTTTTGATGAATGGGAGGAGGCTTGGAATTTTAATTAAGAAAAGAACACGAGGTTCCGATGTGTTTATGATCTCCTTCATTCGTGTCAGCTTCACTGAAGGCAATGCTTCAGGTGGCAAATGGCCTAGCCTTGGTTGAGATTCCTTTAACATGAAGTTAGGCTGCAGTTGAAACTTGCTGCTGGTGACATTTTTTTTTTGAGTCAATGAAATAGTACTGTTTGGTGAGTTTCTATCTTAATTAGTAGTAGTAGTAGTAGTGATGATGATGATGATGATGATGATGATGATGATGATGATGATGATGATGATGATGATGATGATGATGATTGATGATGATGATATCGTGGGTTGCCTATTAAAACTGTCTATTGGCCTCTTTTTTCACTTGTTTGCATTTTCAAACACTTTTTTAGGATACATTTCAGTACTACAATAAGTCAGGCTGATCTGATTGATCTTTAAGTATTTATTCACAAAAACCGCACCGGTTTATCAAAGTTCTCACCCATCCCATCCCGTTCTCACACGGGCGGGGCCTTGGTTTATAGTCTCATCCAAAAGACTTTCGGGGAGAGTGGAGTCAGCACTGATGTTAACTCCAGAAGAAAAATCCCAATATGTTCTGCGTGCGTTTGCATGTAGGATCTTGGTTTACGTCTCCTCCGAAAGACTTTTGAGAGAATGGAGTCGGTACTGATGTTAACTCCAAAGGAAAAATAATCTCGAAGGAAATTCTCTGTGGTGGTTCGAATCCAGGCCGTAAGGTTATGAGCCCAACGCTCTAACCACTATGCTATCTCGGTTCCCAACAGAAATACTTGATATTTGTGATTCAATAAATTTTGGGAAGAAGTTATCAAG
>JASPKP010006906.1:10000-13547 GCA_030674155.1 Stramonita haemastoma
GAAGACATGGAAGACAACACGACAAATCAATGACAACATCGAGGACATCAAGGACAACATTGAGGACAACGAGGACAACATCGAAGACATGGAAGACAACACGGCAAATCATCAATGGGCAACATCGAGGACAACATCGAAGACATGGAAGACAACACGGCAAATCATCAATGAAAACATCGAAGACAACACCGAGGACAACATTGAGGACAACATCGAAGACATAGAAGACTACCACGGCAAATCATTGACAACATCGTGGACAACATCGAAGACAAAACGGGATATCATCGACAACATCGAAAACACAAAGCATCGAGGACAACATCAAGGACAGTACCATATACAACACCGCAGATAATAAAGGACAACATCGAAGAAACCATCGAGGACAACATCGAGGACAACATCGAGGACAACATCGAAGACAACACGGCAAATCATCAATGACAACATCGATAATACAAGGACAGCATCGAAGACATCACCGCAGATCAATGACAACATCGATGACAACATCGAGGACAGCATCGAGGACAAAAATCGAAGACAACACCGCAGATCATTAAGACAACATCGATAACATCGAGGGCAACATTGAAAACACCGCAGATCAATGACAACATCGAGACCGGATTTTTTTTTCACGGATTTTTTTTTAAAATGAATCGGATTCCTTTTATGTTGAGAAAAAACGCTAGTCTTCAATTTTATTGGGGCTTTTTTTAAATACTTTATTATGCCCCTTTTGATCCCCCCACCCCCTTTGTAGGACGACTTTTTGAAGCTTTAAAGTTGTTTTTCTAGGGGTTTTGTTTGGTTTCTTTTGGGTTTTTTATATAGGAAATGCAAATATAAAAAATAGGTGGGGGTGCAGGCAATAATTTTTTAATTTGTTGTTTTATATAGTAGTAGTATAGTAGTAGATAGTGTAGTAGTGAACTGTGAGAGAGAGGGGAGAGGGGGAAGAGGAGGAGAGAGAGAGGAGAGAGAGGAGGAGAGAGACTTAAAACTCAGACTTCAGACTTTTACAGTACATGGGCCTTAGACCGCAATACAAAAGTAGTGGGCATAGGAAGGGGCTCACAATGTTGAAAACTTTCTACTCCAAACAATGGAAATTTTGAAGTGACACAGGGAGGGAGGGAGGGAGGGAGAGGGGGGGATGATATACAATCAAGTTCACAGTATTATGAACAAAGCTATGGGATGATTTACCGTTTTATATTCTTCCGGAATGCCGAGTTAGAAAAAATTTTTGGGAAATTTTAAAGGAAATGCCCTTTTTAAAAATAATTTAAAGTAAAGGGTTTTTTTTTCTAACATTACAAAATTTTTTTTTTTTTTTTTTCGCTAATGGAACAAGCGCTGTTTTTTTTTATACATCCATCCCCTGTGTGCAGTTTTGGGTTTTTTTTTTTAAATGTCAAATTCGTACTGTGCACAATGGCATACTCTTCTGAAAAAAGAAACGCATTGAAGGGGTGAGTGGGTGTGTGCTACGTGTGGGTGTGTGTTTGGTGTGGTGTTTTGTTGTTGTGTGTGTGTTTTTCTTCCTTTAAAATCTATCCACTAAAAAAAGTGATTTTAGACAAATAATGGGGGGGGGGGGGTATGTCGTTTGTTTTTGGACAGGTGAAGGAGGTTAAAATAAAAAAAATTTTTTTTTTTTTTAGGGCTAATTACAGTAAAGCTGAACCAAAAAAAGGACAAATAGAAGCAAAAAAATTGAGTAAAATAAAACACAATATCTCTTTGGGGGGTGTGGGGTGTGTGTGCACACGTTTGATGCTGCATGTGTTTTTGTGTGTGTGTGTACGTGTATGGTGTGACGTGTTTGGGTTTGTGTGTGTGTAAATTTGTGGGGTTGAGAGAGAGAGAGAAGGGAGGGGAGGGGGGGGGGGGTAAATAATGAGGGGAAAATAACTTTGGAAGGAGATTATTTCAAGGGAATGGGGTGTTGGGGGAGGGTAGAAACCAATATCGGTCCAAAAAAATAAGAAAAAAGGGGGGAGGGGGCTAGCTAATAATTTTTTTCCCCCCGTTTAATTTCCGCGTGTTCCTTTTTCTTAAATTCTTCCGTGGGGTTTTTTTAGGCGTAAATCTTTTTTTGATTTTTTTTAAAAGGGAAAAAAAAATTTGAACTGTAAGATCTTTTATGACTTAAACCGAAAAAGAAAATTTATCATTTAAAAAAAACCCAACATCAAAATCCCCCAAAAATGCAAATGTTGATAGGACGGAAAATTTAAATGATTTGTTTTTTTTTTTTCCCTTTTCGTCCGTGGCTATGGGAAATTTTTTAATCTGGTGACAAAAACGATCTATGCGTTTTCTAAAGTACGCACTATGTGTCCCCCTGCTCTTGTTTCCACTGCATGCTTGCATGCAGAAAAAAAACCAAGGGGCTGGCAACCCTTACCCCCAAACATTAACTTTTTTTTTTTCGCTAACCCTAACTTTAACAACTAACGTTTACAGTTAATTACTCTAACCCCGGCCCGTCATTGGGGCCACATAGCGGTAGATTCTATGGTACATGCGGGAACTACGGGAAAAAAAATTTTTTTTTCTCGTATGGTTGGGGGTGATTGTAAAACGTTTTGTTTTTCTCGCACTCGTACTGCGGCAGCAACTAAAGGGGTTTTGTCATGAGCAAAGATTTCGTTGCGCTGCCGTTAAGCACCCGACAAGTCAACCACAATATGATATTGGGATAAAAAATCGCTACACTTTCTTTTTAAAGGCACTGGAAGGCAGGGAAAAAGGACCCAAAAAGGGAGGAAACAGAAAAGGGGCGATTGGAAAAACAGAACGAGGTAGAATCAAAGGAGAGAAAAAGAGGGAAAAAGCACAGAATTTCCAAAAGAGGGGATAACTATTTTTTACCGACCCCCCCCCCCCCCCCCCCCCCCCCCCGATACTATCCCCGCAGTGGGGGAAGGGGAGGGTTGGGGGGGTTCAATTTTAAAAGGGGGGAAAATGCTAAAAAGTTGGGGGGGGGGGGGTGGGGGTTAGGAACTTTAGGGTTAAGGGAAAATATATGAGGACTTGATGTGTAAATGCGAAGGTTTTGGTATCATCGATACGGGATTAAGTCATCAATAGGGGGGTTTTCCAAAAGAGAGGGGATATTAGTCATGTACTTGGAGGGGGGGGAAAGTTGAGGGGGGAAAAATGAACAAAAAAAAATTTGGAAAGCGATTAAAACGTACAAAATTTTATAATCGGGGAATTTGAAATGATGTCATTAATAGGTTGGGGGGTCGAGGGGGGGGGGGGGGGGGGAGAGGGGGGGGGGGGGGCATGGGGTGTATTATAGGACAAAGGTGTTTCTAAAGGGGAGAAAGGTGTTTAGGGCGAGGAAAGAAATCAGGGGGGGTTTGTGTGTGTGGTTTTGGGTTTTGTGTGTGGTTTGGTGTGGGGGGTGGTTTTTGCAGGCATATTTCGGAAGGGTAATCAGGTAATCCTTACCCTCCCTGTAGAGAATTTTTTGAAACCATCGAAAATTCTTGTTTTGTTTTGTTTGTTGTAGTGGGTGGGGAAA
>JASPKP010006907.1:0-10000 GCA_030674155.1 Stramonita haemastoma
TGAGAGTTTTTGTGCTGTTTTTGTTTTCTACAGCGTCACAACGGAGTGAATAGACGTTAAACTGAAGATACATTGCACGCATTTGACACACACACACACACACACACACAGGTAGTTACCACTCATTTGTTGTTCAGATGTCATAGAATTACTAGATGGTTGGAGTATGCTCAATGAAAAAGATAGTAGCAAATGCAAGAAGCAGCAAAGATTTCATATTCATTATCTTAGCGCGCGGATTTATGAGATAATACCGACTAGTAGAAAAATTGTTCAGATAGGGATAAAATAGGGATCAATTCGTTATTTTAAACTTAAATTGACATCTCCCGTCATGGCTTATTAATGAACCTGACAGTGCTAAACTAGTTTGTATATTGTTTATGCTACTTTGAAGAAACAAATTCGAAAAAGCAGAAAATAAGTCATTGGAAACGAAAAAGGAATTTTACATCAAAATCTGAGAAAAATTCTAAAGAAATAGCTCGCGAATTGAGCTGAAAGGGTACTTACGCCTCCTGTTAAAAATCTCAAGAATGCCTAAAAGGTGTCTAAGATCTATATACAGCTTGTACTATATTTACGCATTATGCGATATTTTTTTTAGGAAGCTAAAAATCATGTAGAGCAAACTGAGTCATCCCAAAACACCCCTATACAACAATTTGCGAAGCATAAAACCCTAGCCAAATAATAGAACACCAAACCACCCATAGGCATATCATCATATCTCTGCTGCTAATGGACGGACAGAAAAGGTACACCCTAGCAAAGGATTTGTCTTTAAAACAGTGAGTCTTTTAAGAGAGGAGAACGGGCATACGAGAGTGATCTGGAGATGGATGACTTTGATCCCCCCCTCCACTTCTTCCCCAAGCGCCCCCCCCGCGCCGCGCCCATAGGCGAATAAACAGGAGCATATCTCGCTCGTAATGACTGAGTAGAAAGGGGAACACCTATCAAATATTTGTTCCTGTGAAACATTGAGTCTTTTAAAGGGCAGTCCGAAGTGATTCAGGAGTTCCGTCCTGGCGCGCCCCCGCCGTGGACACGCCGCCGCACCCGCCTCCCCCCCCCCCTCAAGATTGTGTGCATTAGCGGACCGATCATATCTCAGCTCTAATATGACTGATAGAAATGAGGAGCAGCCTATCAAAAGAGGATTTGTCGTTGGAGAAAACAGTGGATGGTCGAAGAGTGTATTGGTGTCAGAGGCCAGTGCGATGCTGGAGGGTGCCATGGGGGGGGCAGCCGGAGTCGGTCCTCGGAAGTGCGGGGTGGGGGTCCGGGGGGGGTGGGCGGGTTCGTGGGGGTGGGGGGGGGGTGGGGAGGGGGCGGGGGGCGGCGTGGCGTGGGGGCGGGTCGGGGGCCCCGCACCCCCCCGTCAATAGCATAACATCAGATCTCAGGCGGTCTAATTGCGCTGCGTATGGGAGAAGGTGTGTGTAACACCTATCAAAAAACGATTGTGTCTGAAACAGTGGAAATCTTTATAAAGAGCAGGCTCGGGCGAAGATATTCGGGTGCGGGGGGGGTTCTGGAGTGGCGGTCTGTAGGGGGGCGTCTGGCAGGGGGGGGGGGCGAGGAGGGGGGGCGGGGGGGGGGGGGGGTGGGGGGGGGGGAGTACCGGGGGATGGCGGGACTGGGGAGGGCGAAGAAGGCCGGGTTGGGGCGTAGGGGAGGAGCGGGTCGGGCGCGACCGTCACGAGAGGTGGAGGGGTCGTTACAATGGGGTGGCGCGAGGAATTGGGGTGGGGGGAGGAGGTCGGGGGGGGGGGGGGGGGGGGGCGTTTTTGTAGAGGGGAGGGGGGAGGGGGGGGGAGGGGGAGGGGGGGGAGGGCAGGAGGGGGGGGGGTGCGGGTGGGGTGCATTCAGCGATTGATTGGGGGTGGGAGGGCAAAAGGAGACAACAGAGATGCCGGGCCCTTGTCCTGTGTGGTTGTTCCTCTACGAGAAGTGCTAACAACACTCGCCCCCCACTCACCCCCCCCCCACTCCAACCCGCCCCTCCCATCATGATGCATAACATCATATATTTTCGTAATTGACTGACAAAAATGAGTAACGAACACCTATAAAAGTTTTTGTCTTAACAATGGCATGTCTGATTATAAGGGCCCTTCTCCAATGATTACTGTTTGTTCCCCGCCCCTCCGAAGCTAGTTTTTCCCATTATCCCGGGAGGAGGGTACTGGGGGGGTGGGTATGGAGAACGGGACCCCAAAGTAAGAAAGGGAACACCGCTCCCATGCTCAGGGTGGGTGTCCCTCGCCCTAGGGGTCGTAATGGGGAAGAAACGGTGCAGGGCCAACCCCCCCCTCTCCCTTGTCTTGTCAAGCATGCTTCTGTACAATATATCATAAGGTGTACTCATGTGAGATCATCTGTGGATCTTTTATAATTTATTTATTTATAGGATTTCTGGTGTACTTACAGGTTTGCATTGTGATGTTGCATGTATCCATTATTTGTGCCCAGTGATTTTACCTTTGCAATAGTTTCTTCCGAATTAATGCACAGAACCTGCCTAGACCTCTGCTGAAAATATCTTTCACTGTGTACATACTGTTGCAAATCTGTATGATATAGACTTATATTAGTTGTATTTTTTAACATATAAGTCTTGTACATTAAAAATGGCAATAGTGTTGGACGCATTTTGTGACTGGTTGCCTAGGGAGCTGTGTGTATTCTTAGTGTCTGGTACATTTTATTTAAGTGTGCATACATGCAAGTATTATGTGTAGAGGATGAGTGGTGTGTGGTGTGTAGTTGTGGGGTGTGGGTGTGTGGAGTGTGTGGTGTGTGTGTGTGTGTGTGTGTGTGTGTGTGTTGTGTGTGTGTGTGTTGAATCGTGTCGTGTGTGTGGGTGTGTGTGTGTGGTGTGTGTGGTGTGATGTGTGTGTGTGTGTGTGTGAGTGTGAATCTTTGTGTGTGTGTGTGTGTGAGGTGTGTGTGTGTTGTTGTGTGTGTGTGTAATATAATACTAATATATATATATATATACATATCATAATAATAGATACGTATATATATCTTGTATTTGTGTGTGGTGACTTGAAGACTTTTGTTGTGTACTGTGTGTGTGTAGGGTGGTGTGTGTGGTGTGGTGTCGTGTGTGTGTGTGTGTGTTGTGAGATAAAAATTAGTACTGCAATCAGGCTTGTTTGTGCACAATAAAATCATTACAAAGTTTGCACTTTTCTATGTGTTTTTTTTTCTCTTCTACAACATCATGGTGAAACAAGAACAACTTAATACAACAAGTAAGTGAAGAAAGTTCATGCACTGCTTAAAATTTACAATCCAACAGAAGAACACAGTTTTACTCAAATTGATTAGCACTTGTATGCTCTGATAAACAAAAAAAGTTTTGTTTTGAGCATAATTTAAATGATGCATTCAGGAGTGTAAGTCTAATCGTTAAAAAATCACTATTCTGTTTAAAATGCGGTCTTATACATGCACACAGAACACAACAACGGGTAAACAAGAATCGGCCAAATCTCTATTAGAAACTTAGATCTAGGCTAGAGTTATCATTCTGGCATTGTTTTCACATGTTTTCATCGAACATTTGCGGCACGATATAACAAGTACAGGATCCTAAGAAAAAAAAAAAATAACAAACAGCTACTAGAAACTATTTAGCGAATAGAACAGTCACCTCATTTAAATGTTATAGGATAGAAAAATTTCACGCGAGCTCATAAATTCTGAGAGCACCCTTCTGCGACCTATTCTTCGCTCTTCCTGAGATCCAGTCCGGGATAACACTTGCGATCAACGATAAGTTTATAAATCTAAAATCATCGAGGTAATCGATTGTAAACTACGGACAAAATAAAGAGCACCACCATTTTAACTTCTTCAGATGTGAGTGGTAAAAGCGCTGTAACACATCGAAAACCTCTATCGACGTTCGCAAGTCATAAGCATCTATGTGTAACCGCTTAAGGCCGCGCATGTTGGTCAGTTAGAAAGGGGGGTGCTGTATGCAAACAAGAATAAGAACGTCATTTAACGGGAAAATAACCGTTATACTGAAATGAGGTTTTGTTCTTAAAAAAACGAGCTTTTTAACGCATGTGTGGGATTTTTTTATACGATTAATAGGTAAATTTCTACGAACTTTCCGAAAAATGTAGGGTAATGGTTTTAAACGCATTAGACTGTATTTTCAAAAAAACTTCACTAAAGTGTCTCGTCATAAAATGGATTAGTGGAAAGTTTTCTTCTTTCCAATGGTATGCGCTATGAATAGGTTAGTATATTGAAAGGGGTACAGATCGTGTGGAAAGACGAAGCACGAAAAGTTCACCGAGTCGCGTTTTCAGCCTAGTGAGGCTTCTAATATGGGGTGGGGGGGGGGGGGGGGGGGGGGGGGGGGGGGGGGGGGGGGGGAGTGGGGAGTGTTGGGGAATAGGGTGGGGGGGGGGGGGGGGGGGGAAACAGTAGCGGGCGAGTTTTGTAATTTATTAACCGATATTAAATCATCGCTCGCACTTTTCCAGGCATCATTCTTGGCAAAATCTGATATGTACGGGAGCACGTTTATGTTAATGCATGGATAGACTGGGTTTACTGAGGGTCTTTTTTGGGGGTTTTTTAGGGCTTTCTTGTTGAGATTTGGTGCTGGAGTAATATTTTGGGGTTGGCAAGGATAGGCTGTGGGGCTATAGTTATGAGGGCACTGGTTGCGGCACTACGCTGTTCCCGTTTCGGGGTCGGCTGCCGAGGTCCAACCTACACAACCCCACACACACACACACACACACACAATGAGCACGTGACAAGATGGCGTGAAGAAGTAGGGGCCAGCATGCTAAACTTTGATGCGGTGCTAGTGGCGGGCAGTTGGTACTTCGGGCAGTTTGTAAACTGTTGAAGATGTCCGCGAAACCACCGGATGCCAATTGGGGACTTGTGGGCAGTGTGCCACTACGCGGGCGCGCGGCTCCTAAATGGTCCAATGTGGAGAACGGAAAACACGCAGTGAGAGGATGCGGCCGAAAATTTAGGAGCTAGCACGTTGGGATTGTGGGGACTCGACGCTTAGCGCCGCACCGAGGGGACCCGGCCTGGCCGGAGGCGGGCAACTCGGAGCAGTGTCTGGCAATAGACAGGGGGCGGGGTGGTGGCGGACGGGGGGGGCCGGACAGCAGCGGACGCCTCGAGCGGACCTATCTCTAGGGATGCGGGGTGTGGGGAGGTGGCGAGTATCGAGGGGGGGGGAGATCATAAAATGAAAGGGGTGTCAGGGATAGATTCTTCGCTATGTACGTGTCGCGCATCACAGCGGCTCGAGTGGGGGGCGGGGGGGGGGGCAGGGGGGAGGGTGGGGGGGGGACGGGGGCGGGTTTTGGGAGTTAGGTGCGAAAAAAATATAGTATAGACCAAATAGCTACGGGGGGGGGGGGGAGAGGCGGGAGGGGGGGGGGGGGGGAATGAAGGGGAGTTCATGGCGGGGGGGGGGGGGGGGGGCCGGAGGGGGAGTGGGGGGGCTGGGGGGGGGTGGGGGGTGTGGGGGGGGGGGGTGGGGGGTAGGGTTGGGGGGGGGGGTGGGGGGTGGGGGGGGTGGGGAGGGGAAGGTGGGGGGGGTGTGGGGGGGGGGTGGGGGGGGGGAGTGATGGTATTTTGGTTTTTGGTGGGAGGGGGGGGGTGGGGGGGGGAGGGGGGGGGGGGGGGGGGGGGGGGGGGGGGGGGGGGGGGGGGGGGGGGGGGGGGGGGGTTTTTAAAGGGGGGGGGGGGGTTTTTTTTAAGGGGGGGGGTGGGAAAAAGGGGGGGAAAAAAAAAAATTTTTCCCGGGGGGGGTTTTTAAAAAAAAGGGGGGGGGGGGCCCCTTAAAAAAAAATTTTTTTTTTTTTTTGGGGGGGGGGGGGGCGGGGGGAAAAAAAAAAAAAAAAATTTTGGGGGGAAAGGAAAAAGGGGGGGTTTTTTCAAACCCCCTTTTTTTTAAAAAAAAAAAAAAAAGGGGGTTTTTGGGGGGGGTTTTTTTTTCCCCCGGGAAAAAGGGGGGGGGGGGAAAAGGGGGGGGGGGGGGGAAAAAGGGGAAAAAAGGGGTTTAAAGGGTTTTTGGGGGGGATGCCCGGGGAAAAAAAACCCGGGGGGGAAAAAGGGGCAAAAGGGGGGGGGGAAAAAAAAAGGGGGGGGGGGGGGGGAAAAAAAGGGGGGGGGGGGGGTTTAAGGGGGGGGGGGGCGGGGGGGGGGGTTTTTTAAAAAAGGGGGGTTTTTTTTGGGGGGGGGGGGGGGGGAAAAGGGGGGGGGGGGGGCATAAAAAAAAAGGGGGGGGGGGGGGGGTTTTTTTCCCCCGGGGGGGGGGGGGGGGGTTTTTGGGGGGGGGGGGTTGGGGGGGTTTTTTTTTTTGGGGGGGGGCCCCCCCCCCGGTTTTTTGGGGGGCCCCTTTTTTTTGGGGGGGGGGCCCCGGGGGGGGGGGTTTTGGGGGCCCCAAAAAAGGGGGGAAAAACCCGGGGAGGGGAAAAAAAAAAATTTTCCCAAAGGGGGGGGGCGGGAAAAAGGGGGGGGAAAAAAAATTTTCCCCAAAAAGGGGGTTTAAAAGGGGGGAAAAGGGGGGGGGGTTTGGGGGGGGGCCCCAAAACACAAAAAAAGGGGGGGGGGGAAAAAAAAAGGGGGTGGGGGTTTTTTTTTTTAAATTTTAAAAAGGGTTTTTCTTTTTCCCCTTTTGGGTTCCGGGGGGGACCCCCAAAAAAAAAAACCCAAAAACCCCCAAAAAAACGGGGGGGTTCCCGGGGGGAAAAAAAATACGGAAGGGGTTTTTCCCCCCAAAAAAAAAAGGGGGGGGGGGGCAAGGGGGGGGGTTTGGGGGTTTTGGTTGGGGGTTTTTTGGGGGGGGGGGGGGGGGGGGGGTTTGGGGGGGGGGTGGGGCCTTTTTCGGGGGTTTTTGTGGGGGGGGGGGGGGGGGAAAAGGGGGGGTTTTTTTGGGGGGGGGGGGGGGGGGGTTTTTTTTTTTTTAAAGGGGGGGGGTTTTTTTTAAAATTTTTTTTTTTTTTGGGTTTTTCCGGGGGGGAAAAAAATTTTTTTTTGGGGGAAAAATTTGGGGGGGTTTTTTCCCCCCAAAAAAAAGGGAAAAAAGGGGGGGTTTTCCCCCCTTTTTTTTTTTTTGGGGGGGGGGTTTTTTTTCCCCCTTTGGGGGGGGGCCGGGGGGGGGGGGGGTTTTTTGGGGGGTTTTTTTTTTGGGGGGTTTTTTTGGGGGGGGGGGGGGGTTTTTTGGGGGGGGGGGGGGGGGGGGGGGGGGGGGGGGGTTTTTAAATTTTTTTTCCCCGGTTTTTTATTTTTTGGGGGGGGGGGGCCGGGGGGGGGGGGGGGGGGGGGGGGGGGGGGAAAAGGGGGGGGGGGGGGGTTTTTTTTTGGGGGGTTTTTTTTTGGGGGGCCCCCCCCCGGGGGGGGGGGGAAAAAGGGGGGTTTCCCCGGGGGGGGGGGGGGGGGGGGGTAAATTTTAAAAGGGGGGGGGGAAAAGGGGGGGGGGGGGGGGGGTTTTTTTGGGGGGGGGGGGCCGGGGGGGGCCCCCCCCGGGGGGGGGGGGGGGGGGGGGGGGGGGGGGGGGGGGGGAAAACCCCAAGGGGCCCAACCCCCCGGGGGGGGGGGGGCCCGGGGGGGCCCGGGGGAAAAGGGGGGGGTTTGGGGGGGGGGGGGCCCCGGGGGGGGGGCCCCCCCCCCCGGGCCCCCGGGGGCCCCCCCCCAAAAAAGGGGGGGGGGGGAAAAAAAAGGGGGGGGGGGCCCCCCCCCCCGGGGGGCCCAAAAAATTTGGGGCCCCCGGGGGGGGGGGGGGGGGGGAAAAAAAAAACCCCCCCGGGGGGGGGGGAAAAACCCCCCCCCAAAAAAACCTTTTTTTAAAATTTTGGGGGGGAAAAAGGCAAATTTTTTTTCCGGGGGGGGGGGGTTTTTTTTCCCCCCCCCAAAAGGGGGGTTTTTATTTGGGGGGGGTTTTTTCCTTTTGGGGGGGGCCCGGGCCCCGGGGGGGGGCCTTTTTTTCAAAAAACCAAATTTTTTTTTTTTAAACCAAAAAGGAAACCGGTTTTTGGGGGGGGTTTTTTAAAAAAACCCCCCCCGGGGGGGGGGGGAAGGGTTTTTTTTAAAATAAAAAAAAGGGGGGAAAAAAAAAGGCAAATTTTTTTTTGGGGGGGGGGGGGGGGGAAAAAAAAAAGGGGGGCCCCGGGGGGGGGGGAAAAAAAAAAGGGGGGGTTTTTTTTTGGTTTTTTCCCCGGGGGGGGGGTTTTTTTTTCCTTTTTTCCCAAATTTTTGGGGGAAAAAAAAGGGGGGGGGCCCCCCGGGGGCCCCCTTTTTAAACCCGGGGGGTGGAAAGGAAATTAAAATTTTTGGGGGGCCCGGGCCCCCCCAAAAAAAGGGGGGGGGGGGGGGGGGGGGTTTAAATTTTTTTTTCCCCCGGGGAAGGGGTTTTGGGGGGGGTTTTTGGGGCCCGGGGTTTTTCCCCCCCCGGGGTTTTTGGGGGGGGGGGGGGGGAAATTTTTTTTTTCCCCGGGGGGGGGGGCCCCCGGGGGGGGGGAGGGGGAATTTTTTTTAAAGGGGCCCAAAAAAAATTTTTAAAAAAAAGGGGGGGGAAAAAAAAAGGAAAGGGGGTTTTTTTTTTGGGGGGTTTTTTTTTTTCCCCAAAAAAAAACCCGGGGGGGGGGGGGAAAAAAATTTTTTTTTTTTTAAAATTGGGGGGGGAAAAAAGGGGGGGGGAAGGGGGGGGCCCCAAAAAACCCCCCCTTTTTTGGGGGCCCAAAAAAAAGGGGGCCCCGGGGGGGGGGGGGGGGGGGGGGTAAGGGGGGGGGGGGATAAAAAGGGGAAAAAACCCCGGGAAATTTTTGGGGGGGGGGGTTTTTTCCCTTTTCCCCTTCCCAAATTGGTTTTTTAAAAAAAAAAAAAGGGGGAAAAAAAAAAAAGGAAAATTTTTGGAAAAAAATTTTTTAAAAAAGGGGGAAAAAAAATTTTAAAACCGGGGGGGAAAAAATTTTGGGGGAAAAAAAAAAAAAGGGGGGCCGGGAAAATTTTAAAAAAATTTTTTGGGGGGGGCCCCGGGGGGAAAATTTTCCCCCCCCCCCAAAAAGGGGGTTTTGGGGGGGGGGGAAAAAAATAAAATTTTGGGGGGCCCGGGGTTTTTTAAAAAAAAAAAAAAGGGGAAAAAAAATTTTAAAAAAAGGGAAAAAAAGGGGGTTTTGGGGGTTTTTTTTAAAAAAAAAAAAAAAAATTGGGGGAAGGGCCCAAAACGGGGGGGGGTTTTTTGGGGGGGTTTTTTTTAAAAAAAAAAAAAGGGGGCCCCTTTTGGGGTTAAAAAAAGGGGGGAAAGGAAAGGGGGGGGGGGTTTAAAAAATTTTGGGGGTTTTTTTTTTTTTTTTTAAAAAAAAAAAAGGGGGGGGGGGGGGGGGGGCCCCGGGGCCGGGGGGGGGGGGTTTTTTCCCAAAAATTTTTAAAACTTTTCCCTTTTTTTTTTTTTTCGGGGGGGGGGGGGGGAAAAAAAACCCCCCCCCCCCCGGGGGCCCCCGGGGGGGTTGGGAAAAATTTTTAAAAAAAGGGGGGGGAAAAATTTTTTTAAAAAAAAAATTTTTTTTTTTTTGGGTCCCCCCCTTTTTGGGGAAAAAGGGGGGGGGGAACCCCGGGGGGGTTTTTTTTTTTTT
Organism: Stramonita haemastoma; assembly: GCA_030674155.1. NCBI lineage: Eukaryota > Metazoa > Mollusca > Gastropoda > Neogastropoda > Muricidae > Stramonita > Stramonita haemastoma. Next base: position 9,639 of record JASPKP010006907.1, read on the forward strand.
TAGGGCCTTTTTTTTGGTTTTTGGGGGAACCCCGGGTTTTAAAGGTTTTTGGGGTTTTTTTACCACCAAAAATTTTTAAAAAACCCCCGGGGGGGGGGGGGCCCAAGGGAAAAAAAACCCCCAAAAAAAAAAAAGTTTTGGGGTTTTGGGGGGGGGGGGTTTTTTGGGGGTTAAACCCGGGGGGGGGCCCTTTTTTTGGGCCCCCGGGTTTTTTGGGGGGGGGGGGGGGGGGGGGTCGGGGGGGGGCCCCAAAAGGGTTTTTTTCAAAAATTGGGGGGGCAAAGGGGGGGGCCCCCCCCCCTTTTTTTTTTGGGGGGGGGTTTTGGGGGGGGGTTTTTTTTTTGGGGGGGGGGGGGTTCCCC
>JASPKP010006908.1:0-7500 GCA_030674155.1 Stramonita haemastoma
GTGTACTTGTGTGTGAGTGTGTGTTCACATGTGCATACATGCATGTGTGCATAGTCATAAATGTACGCATGTCTATATACATACATGTATGTGTATGTGAGGTAAATGAATCTTACAACTAAAATGATCCAAGACCAAGAGGGAGATCATCTGTGACAAGAGAGGAAGGTTTGGTGGAAGAACAACTGTAAGAATGCCAAGACACAATGAGAAAAAGAATGATACATAGTAAAGACAGAGAGAAACGCACACACACACACACACATACACACAGAGAACGCATGAAGTAAAAATAGATCTTGAAAGATACACACACACACATACACACACATCATCATCATGGAAAAAAGCAAATCAATGCTTACTCAATGTACCATCTGGAAATAAAAATTTGATTGATTGATTGATCATCATAAAGATAAACAAAGACAACACCTGCTATACATTCACCATAAAGTATACCAAAATTCCCCCTAAAAGGTAAAGGTAAAGGTGTCCATAACCTGTGTGGTCATAGGTTATGACCTTAGCTTCTCTAGGGGCCAGCATATTGAGGGCGGTGCCCATCTCCTCTCCCTTGCTACTTTACCTTCCCTGACCCTTAAGAGGGCAGACACCCATTTACAGCTGGGTGAACTGTACTGAATCCAAGGCGCGCAACCGGTCACCATCCAATTGGCAACCACGCTCGACGCTGCTTAACCTTGGCTGGGGAAAAGCGAGCGCTCTGACCACTGAGGTATACCGTCCCCATATTTCCCCTATCTCCTAAAAAGGAGAGAAGAAAATCACCTTAGTGATGTCCAGGGAGATGACGGTCAGCTGTGTTTTACCGTCCACCTCTTTCGAAATGACACTGCACACCACAAACCAATAGAACATTCATTATACCCTCTTAGTCCCCAAACGGAATTTGCCAGGATTGAATAATTGCCCCCCCCCCCACCCCGGAATCCCAAACCGGGGATTTGCCGGGATTTACACACAGTAGTTTTCCATCAGGCATTGACCATCACTAATTGCTACCACATGTCAAAGCTCTAAAAAGCTAGAGGTAGTAACCCTGTTGAGAGTCTGAAAGTAATTGTAGCTGCTTGTATGTACTTAGAAGGAGGAAAAGGCCAGTGAGCATGTGTGCCTGACCTGATTTCATGATGTAATGCAAAATCTAAGGGCAATTTGAGTTCAGAGAATCCGAATGCACGAGGCTTAACAAACCCTGGACAAAATAATTCCAGGCCCCATGAGTGAACGCACGCACAACATCTTGTGCACATGTTAAATCCTGTTCCGCTTTTTGTAAAAGTGGGCCATTGTATGCCAATGCCAACAGATTCCAAGATTTACAAAACTGCATACACACGGGGACTGGATGTAAAAAAGCACATGAGTGCTTATTCCATTATTCTCGATATAAATGAATAAAATAAAATAGAAATAAACACACACACACACCTAACACACACACATTCACATGTACACCCCCCCCCCTCCACACACACACACACACACACACACACACACACACACACACACACACACACACACACACACACACTCCAATATTACATACATACCTGATAAGCGAGTCAGAGGCAAATTTTCTCAGCAATGTCTCTACTGAAGAGAGTTCCACTTCCCGGCCCAACGTGCGGCTTGTGTGTTCCGCAATGACACTGGCTTCTGAGGGGATGTCCAGACTGATGTCACACAGCACCAGCAACAGCTGCACAGGTCAGGACAGACGACACCAAAAACAAAAATGAGCGATATATATGTCACCAACCTGCTTTCAGTCTTGATGTTCTTCTAACCAGCTATCCCAGCTAAACAATAGAATTAGTGACTTTTTTGTTAACTGTTGTGTGAATTTTCAATACACTGAGATATATAAATTACAGAACAATTCAATAACTTAATAAGTTTGTATAGTTTTTTTTTACTATCATCCATTGTTTGTATTCAAATGGCCTTTGCCAAAACAAAAAAAAAGTTTGCATTATTCATGAGCAAAAGTTTGTTATGCAGAAAATGTGTGAGTCATATTTGTGCATTTGTAAGAGTGTGTCTGTGTACTAAAACTATAAACTTAATAAAGTTTTGTTTGTAATTTTTTAAATGCTCAAATCTTATTCATGAATATTATTGTTGTGCGAGTTGTCTAGATTACATTACAAAACCGCTTTCCCCAAAATTACCAAAGAAACTTAAAGGAAACCTCACAGTTTCTTGAATATTGTTGTACATGAGAAAGGTCAGTTGTAAAATTGATTTAGATTGCAGATCCCCCCCCCCTCCCCCCCCCCCCCCTCCCCCCCCCCCTCCCGCCCACCCAAACACACACACATTTTAAGAAACAAACATGTTACCAAGACCTTTAAAAAGTTCTTAACATGAAAACCCTGCTTCTCCTCAAACACCAAAACTATAGCATTAGTATACATGTATACTGTTGCCAATTTTCTTTGTAAGAAAACATCTCTCTACAGAATACCTAACAAGCTCAAATTCTATTTAACAGCCAACAATAATTGCACCCAGAATTCTGATTGTTACCACAGAGCTTGCCTTTCTGGTCACAATAACAACACGACATCGCCAAAAATATAGGAAAATTCCCATATTTTGGGGGATTTTACAATATCACAATTTTAATTTTAATTAAAAATTTTATACCACTGTATGAGTGTATGTCACAGCAGATTTCTCTGCGTGAAATTCAGGCTGCTCTCCCTGGGGAGAGCGCATCACCACAAGTGCAGCGCCTACGCATTTTTTTTCTTTTTCCTGTCTGCAACTGTATTTGTTTCAATATCAGGATGGCTTTTTTTCTACAGAATTTTGCCAGGGACAACCCTCTTGTTGCCATGGGTTCTTTTATGTGTCCTAAATAATCATGTGTAAAACACGGGACCTCGGTTTCTCATCTCCTCCGAAAGACTAGCACCCAGACCACCACTCAAGGTGATGGTCAAATGGATGATGGGAAAAGTTTTGGGCCCAAACGACTCAGACTCAGACTTTTCGCTTTCTAGACAGGTGCGTTACCTCTAGACTACTGATCACTACACTGATCATTACAGATGAGACTATAAACCGAGGCCTTGTGTGCGAATGCATGCAGATCATCTTGCACACATGTTAAATCCTGTTTTGCTTTTCATAAGAGTAGGCCATTGTGTGCCGGTGGGAACAGATGACAAGATTTACAAAAACTGTATACACACGGGGACTGGATGTAAAAAAGCACATGAGTGCTTATTCCATTGTCCTCAATAGAAAAGAATGAATAAATAAATGTATAAATAAATAAATAAATGACAACTACACTGAACTAGCAGACCTTCTTCTCAATCTCGGGATCCACCTTAACCTCCACAGAAGAAGACGCATCAGATGAAGAAACTGCCTAATCCACTGAGCTGGCTGCCTTCCCCGGTTTTGGTGCTGGTGTTCAACTGAGTAGAAAAACCTGACTGGGAGTCTGCAATTAAAAAACACAAACAGCCACACACAATTCATTAGTATTAATGGCTTCTTTACCGTCCCACATTAAAAACAGATTTGAATTTTAAGATGACATATGCATACTCTTGACCTTTCTTTAATCACAACAACAGTTACCTGAAGCACTGGTCGCTGTAGTGGCTGAACTGGCCGTAGAAGTGTTTCCTGAGCTTGTTTCTCCTTTGAGCTCTGCAACCAAACCCTCTCGTTCTTTCTTGCGCTGCATCATCTTTGCACGCAACGTGTTTTTTCGGTCTTTGACCGTTAGGATGTCGTTCCATGGGTCCGACATTATGAATTTCCCTGGACAGCTTCCTTTGCACTTATCAAAAAGTTATGTTCCGGAACGTAAACCCTCTTAGTATGACTTAGTAGAAATCACTGGTTATTTACTTATTCTCTCTACTCGGCAACAAGAGGCATCCATTTTGTAAGGGAGATAACTCTTAGAAGAGCTTGGAAGGGGGATATTAAAGAGATTTCTAGCAACTTTAAAGCGTAGCACCAGTATAAAAATCGTCACAAATTATACATTTAGCACCAAAAACAAAACAGCAATTTATCTTTTAATTAAACAATGATTATATAATTATGTTGTGCTGATAGTGATATCTCCCAAGTGGTCTAGTGGTTAGGATTTCGCGCTCTCACCGCGACGGCCGGGGTTCGATTCCCCGCTTGGGAATGTTTTTTCTCATTTTGAATTATAATTTTATTTTAAATCGGGTTTCCTTTTAAGCGGAATTAAATCTTAATTTCCGTTAAAATCAAATATTTTTATGAAACAAATCATATGACAGCGATTTCACCATAATGAAAACAACCGGAAACAAATAGTAAAAACAAAATAAAAATCACCATTTTGGTAAAATCAAAATAATTAGATAGGCCAGATGACAACAACGTCCTTTTCGTTAAACTAATATGCCATGAAGTATATTTTTAATCACACACGAGTTCTACTTTACATGTGAGAAACAACGGAAACAACGGTATTCAGAAACAACGGTAACTTAGGCCGCTTAAATTACTTAAAGAACCCCCCCCCCCCCCCCCCACAAATTCTTTACATTCATTTCTTAGTCTGTATTACTTTTAGCAAATGATATTATGGTGTGTGTGTGTGTGTGTGTGTGTGTGTGTGTGTGTGTGTGTGTGTGTGTGTGTGTGTGTGTGTGTGTGTGTGTGTGTGTCTTTGATTTTACGTCTGTACACTTAAAGTGATATTAGACGAGGGAGGAGGGGGGGGGGGGCAATAAAGAGATAAGGGTTTTAAAAAAGTGTGTTGGTAATTATGTACATAAGAAGACTGATTACAAAACTATATAACAAGAATGTTGCAAAACATGGCATAAGAAATGCAAATAATAACAAAAACAATCGAACAATAGAGAACTTTAAAATCTAAAACTGTAAGCTGAACAATTGCAAACTACATGTAAAAGCTGCCATTAATAAAGCAAAAAGTACATTGCCACAGTAGGGTGTTATAAGTTCACAATCTTCACAGTAGTACTTTATAAAAAAGAGAATACTGGGGATCGCATCAGAGACAATGCTATCTCACACAATAACTTTGGATTGATTAATACTTCTTGCAGTGACTTATCTTGAAATGGTGGTAGGAACTTTTTTAAACCTTGACAATGATACAAAACATGAACATTGGAAAGTTTTGTGGATGTGTGTGTGTGTGTGTGTGTGTGTGTGTGTGGTGTGTGTGTGTGTGTGTGTGTGTGTGTGTGTGTGTGTGTGTGTGTGTGTGTGTGTTTTGTGTTGGGAGTGAAGTTCTTGACAAGCTGTTATGTTTTTTGCAGATGTAGTTTCCGTTGGCTCTATAGCTGAGGTGACCTCCACAGGGACACCAGGTGTTGTTAACCTGCAACATCCCCCCCCTCCTCCCCTCCCCCTCCTGTAAACCATGCCTCCTCCGGATCTGATGACCTGCCTATCCCCCACCAGCAATGCTTTGAACACAAATGTTTATGTTGACTATGTTCTAATGAAAATGTTTGTTGTTGTTCTTTTCTTTTCTTTTCTCTCTGGTGGTTTGTTCCATATTATAAAGCCTACATCAGAGCAGTGGTTTGGGTCAACAACCTTCACGTGGGATTCTTTCGGCCACACAAAACAAAGAACAATTTCTTTTTTTTTTCCCCTACCACCAAAGATTGCCAGATCGTTCGCCTGCCCCCCCCCCCCCCCCCCCCCCCCCTTAGTTGTTCATAAGAATGTTCTGGTGCTTTCCAGAGACATGAGGGAATGACACCTCCAAAAAACACGAGAAATGTAATTGCACTGTTGTTGACATTTTAAATGTTTTTCGGTTGTCAGTTACACTCGGTGTCTCAAAAGTAACACTGTTACCATACATAATTTTCATCTTCATTTTGTTTTGATATGTTTTTCTAATGAGATAATCGTATGCTATCGGTTTGAATAAAGCCAGTTTAAAACACTGTGAAAGTGTGTGAAGTGTAATGCAGTGTTTGAGTTGTGGGATGAAAGCTAGTGTCGCAAGGCAACCGGCATTATGGTGTCCTATATATATAAAAAAGGTAAAGGTGTCCCATAACCTGTGTGGTCGTAGGGAAGCGAAGCGTCAGAGACCTCAGCTTCTCTAGGGGCCAGCATCTTGAGGGCGGCGCCCATCTCCTCTCCCTCGCTGCATTACCTTCCATGACCCTAAAGGGCCCAGGTACCCATTTACAGCTGGGTGAACTGGGGGAACTGAACTGAAGCCAAGGCGAGCAAACGGTCACCCATCCAATTGGTAACCACTCTCAACGCTGCTTAACATTATCTGGGGGAAAGCGAGCGCTCTGACCACTGAGCTATCCCGTCCCCTCAGTGTCCTATATGATTCATTGAATTATCAACTCACTCACTCACTCACTCAGTCCCATGTCCCAAAGGACGTAGGGGGGACATGAGAGAAGACGCAACGGAGATCTTTTTCCATGCTTCACGATCCTGTGTGGCTAGTAGGAGGCGTTGCAGGGGTTGGGCAGTCCAGTCTTTGATGTTGTCAACCCATGATTTCTTTTGGCGGCCTCTTCTTCTCTTGCCCTCGACTGTTCCTTGCAAGATGGTTTTTGCTAGGGTGTTGTGTCTTGTGGTGTGACCAAACCACATCAGCTTTCTCCTCTTTATGGTGGAGAGCAAAGGCTCTTGGGGGCCCACACGCTTTTTGATTTCTTCTTTCACATAGTTATTGGTCTTGTGTTCTTTGTATGATATTTTGAGGAGTCTTCCATCTCCATTGGTGGAAGACCCCTTTGCAACCTCAGATTTGCAGATGACATTGACCTCATGGGCAGCAGCAAACAAGAACTGCAAATCCTCACAGACAGTCTAACAGATCGAGCGAGCGCATACGGCATGGAGGTCAGTACAGAGAAATCGAAGATCATGGTCAACAGCGCGAGTAATGACAGCACGGAAATAAAGATGAATGGAGAAATATTGGAAGAGGTGAGCCAATTCAAATACTTAGGCTCCATCCTAACAAAAGATGGCACATCAAACAATGAGGTGAAAGCTCGCATTGCAACAGCAACATCTGCTCTAGTCAGACTCCAGAGGATCATCAGAAGCAACAACATCAGCTTCTGCACCAAATACCACCTCTACAAATCCCTCGTGATATCTATCCTCCTATATGGCTGTGAATCATGGACTCTGACAGCAGAGTTAGAGAGAAGAATCCAAGCATTCGAGAACAAGTGCCACAGAAGACTCCTCAAAATTATCAACTACAATCTTTTTTAAATCCATCATATCGTGGCAAGTAGTATGTAAATAGCACTTTATAGTGTAGGCCTACTAAGTATGAAATTAAAAGCATGAATAATCTTTTAAAAAAAGAATTGTGTGTGTGTGTGTGTGTGTGTGTGTGTGTGTGTGTGTGTGTGTGTGTGTGTGTGTGTGTGTGTGTGTGTGTGTGTGTGTGTGTGTGTGTGTGTGTGTGTGATTGCTTTCTGTGATAAATGT
>JASPKP010006908.1:10000-13545 GCA_030674155.1 Stramonita haemastoma
TTGAGCCGACAAATGGCCATTTTTGGAATGCACATAGTTAAAGCCATTTTGAAATATGTACTCAATAATTACTATTGTCTTTGCGTGTATCAGTGAAAACGCTTACATCACATTTCTTTTTGTAAACATTATACACACGCACGCACGCACACACGCACGCACGCACGCACGCACCACACACGCACACACACACACGTGTGCACACGCATGTGCGCACACGTACGTTTCTATATACATGAACAAAATTAAATGTCACAACTGTCAAATGCAAGGGATCTTCTTCACTTCATCCTTGTGCTTCCCTCACTTCGTCTGTGATGCTTCTACCCGAAGAAGAGACAGAATACAGAGGCCCAAAACATCAACATTAGCACAGTCACACCAGGCACAGAAATGCATATTTATTACTTCCATCCTGGGGCTAGCACTGATAAACTCCGGCACAGCAGTCAAAGAATGCGAATACAGAGGCCAAAAACATCAACATTGGCACAGTCACACCCAGGCATAGAAATGCATATTTATCACTTCCATTCCGGGGCCAGCACCGATAAACTCCAGCACAGCAGTCAAAGAATGCGAAACTGCAATATCTGTTCTCCTCCTCACAGGTGTGAAACAAGAGTTCAGCAAATAATTATCACAGAACATTCTTGACATAGACAGCAGACCATCTCGTTGTTCTGGGCTTGTCTGGGGGTGGGGGTGGGGGTGGGGGGGGAGGTGTCTCAGTTTGTTGTGGTCAGCGGACTCACTGTGACTTGACCAGCATGACGAGTTTCTGGGCGAAGACGGTCAGTCCCTCTGAAAATGAAAATGAAACAAATCAGAAACTATTCCTCCTTACTTGTAAACCATCATTTGGAGTGACAGACAAGATTGTAAAGACAGTCTTGCCTCAGAGAGGCTTCATCAAAATATTTGGTGATAAAAAAATAAACTTTTTATCTGAAAAAAACGCAGAAGAAAATCAATTACATTGCTGTCTTTACTACCTCATTAAATTACCTTCATGGCAGCTGTAAACAGCACTAAGCTCTTACCAATTACAATACTGGTGTGATATGATGGTGATGATGATGATGATGATGATGATGGTGATGATGATGATGATAGAGGCTATAGCTGCTGCAGTGATGCTACTACTACACAATGAACTTGACAATAGCAGTAGCTAACACCACTGCTGATGACAATACTAGAATTACTTCACGATGATGATAATCACTGACACTGCTGCCGTAACCACAATCCTTGGACATTTCATTAGAGAACTATATAATAATTACACCTACTGATGAAAATAACTGGTATGTTAATCATAGTGATTGCAGTGCGGCTGTAGTATCAATCCAAGAATCCCTACTGCTGCTGCTACTCCTAATGTTGCTACCACTCCTTCCGGTCTTACACCCATTAAAACCAAAAACCCATCACCCCTTATCTTTCGACAGTTATTCTCTCCCCCCCCCCTTCCCGTCCTTACTTTCATTCTATTTCTTCTTCCCCCTGGGGGTGCCAGGGCCTGTCAGTATAAACACATTCCCCCCCTTTTGAAATTCTGTGACAGGAATTCCCCCTTTTAAATCCTCTCCTTGTTTCTGCTAATTTTCCCTTTTTTTCCTGAAAAAAAAACAAAAAAACCAAAAAAAAATCAAACGCCACCCCAAATTCCTTCGGCCAAACCCCCCCCCCCAAAATTTAAAAAATTTTTTGGGGGGAAGTTTTAGGGGGGGGGAAAAGGGGGCCCTGCTGCCCCCCCCCCCCCCTTGCCCCCCTCCCCACCCAAACAAAATTTTTCCTTTCCCCCCCCCCGCCCCCCCTTTACTTTCATTAAGCTTTTTCCCCGGAAAACCCCCCCCCCCCACGGCGGCCAAAAAAAAATCCCCCCCCCCCACCCCCCCCCGGGCCCCCCCCCCCCCCCCCCCCCCCTTTTCCACTTTTTCCCCCCCCCCCCCCCGCCATTTTCTTCCCCCCCGGGGGACCCGGGGCCCAAAACACCCCCCCCCCGCGGCCCCCCCCCCCCCCCCGCCCCCCCCCCCCCCCTGCCCCGCTGCCTGCCCCCGCCACCCCCCCCCCCCCCCCCCCCCCCCCCAAAGAAAAAAAAAACCCCCCCCCCCCCCCCCCCCCCCACAACAACCCCCCAATCTTTAAACTTGCGAGCAAGCGCAAAAATTTTTGTAAACTTTTAAAAAACAACAGGGGTTTTTCGGGGACAAAAAAACGAGCGCAAACAACAAAAACCCCCCCCCCAGATTTTCCCCCCACCACGTTTAATTTAACCCCAAAAACCCCCAAAAAGGGGGGGAAGGGGAGCCACCCCGATCCCCCAAAAGGGGGCCTTGGTCCCCAAAAGCCAGAATCCACCGCAAACGTTAAACACCACCCAAAGGGCACGCCCAGGAAGAAAAGGGGAAAAAATTTAAAAATTAAATTTTAAAAACCCCCCCCGGGGGGGGGGCAGACCAAGCCTGGGGCCGGGGAGGGGGCCCCCTCCCTCCTCCCCTTTTGACCATATATTTTTTGGTATTTTTTTCTTCCTTGGCCCTCTGAGATTCACCAATGGGGAGATTTTTGTATACGACCGTTTTTGCCCCCATCACTTATCAGCGCATTCCATCTCGAAATGGTGTCCCAAACACACACCCGTGTGCATCGTTTTGGGTACAGGGGGACAAGGCTTGTAACATGGCGCAAAAGTTCTGCCTGCGTTTGCACACGGGCCTCGGTTTGACATTCAAACGATTTTTTTTGTAAACTGGGGGGGAAAAGGGGAAAGGGTGGGAAACGAACCCCAAAACCTTTCGGCTTACTTGTTCGGTTAATGTAAAACTACTTCTGCAAGGTTTTCTGCGGCAGAAAACACAAACCCGGATCAACCCCATCAGGGGGGTGGGGGATGTGTTTTCTGTGCTGGGTTTCATCGAATTTGTTTGATCATTTGTGATAGGCATTAATCACTAGCCCCCTTTTCCTTTTAATTTTTTTTTTGTTTAATCTTATGGCTCACCAATTTTTTTTTTCAAGTACCAGGGGATTTTTTAAAGTTCCAATTTTTTAGAAAGGAATAATAATTTTTCTTCTTCTTCTTCTTCTTCTTCTTTTTCTTTTTCTTTTTCTTCTTTCTTCTTCTTCTTCTCTTCTTCCTCTTTTTCTCCTTCTTCTCTTCTTTTAAAAGCTTTTTTTTTTCCCCTTTTTTTTTTACGAGATGAAAATTTGAAAAAAAATCTCGCCTATAAGTCAAAGGTTCTTTTATAGTACACATATTTATACAAGTTTAGGCAAGTTCACATTTTACTTCTTGGTACATTTGAGTATACCCCCCACACAAAAAAAACAATATCACTTCCCCTCAAATGAATAAACAAAGAAATACAAAAGACCCCAAATCAAAAGAATGCCCCCCCCCCCCCCCCAAACCAAACAAACAAAAGTTTTTTTTTTAAAGTAACCCCCCCACCCCCCCCCCGAAAAAAATCAACAGAAAAAACAAATCCCAAACAAAAAAAAAAACAACACAGAACAAGCAAAACCCCAAAAAAACA
>JASPKP010006909.1:0-13543 GCA_030674155.1 Stramonita haemastoma
CTCCACAGCCCTGGACAGCTGATCACAGTGGACAATGCGAACTTTGGGACATAGGAACTGGAGCCTGTCTCAGTGAAATAAACAGCACAGAAATCGGAAATGAGTTTTCCCCTCGAGAGGGCATCCTGATATCATTGTAGAGCTCACTTGCTCTAAAGCAAATACTTTGCATGTTGTTGCAAACTATATTGTGCCATAAGTTTTCACTTCAGTTTTTGGGCCTAAAAATAAAATCTTGACTCCCAGCTATTTTATTATTAGATTACTCTTTTGTCAGAAAAAGATCACATTGTGTACTGAGAATATTATCGCTATCATTAGCATTATAATTAATTATTATCATTACAAGTAGTATTACTATTAACATTATCATTAATATCATTATTCTGTGGATTGTTGATGTAAGCAAAGTGCAAACACCGATATTAAAAATGTTTTGATTTAAATTATGTTGAGATTGTCTTCATTCCTGACATACCTTTAGCATCACTTTACTCTCAATAAAAGGGGAAATATACAGTAAGCACTTTAAAAAACCCGGTCATAATACACAAACTTCTCACTCAGAGATTTCGTGTAATCTCAGTGATATTCCTCACGAGACAGAGTACATATTCTTCAGTACCCTCGGAAGGTTAAGCTATGGAACAGCCAACAACAACAACAACAGATGGCATACTGGTGTTACCTTTTTGGGTGCTTCCACTTGCTCGTGCCGCGTCCTCAGGCATTGAAGTACCTAGGACGGAACAGTCTTGATGACAGAAGGATTCTGCTTCTTCTTCTTCTTTGTCGACCGCTCAGACAGCAGCTAGTGTCTGTCCTATGAGCAGAACAGTGTTGGGCTTGCCGTAAAGCTCCTGACAAGTCAGGCCCAGCGCTTTCGACTTCCGCGTGGCGATGACAGAATGAGTCTACAAAGAGAAAAACAAGATATTTTGAACTCAAATGCCTGCATACACACACACACACACACACACACACACACACACACACACACACACACACCACACACACAACATACATACATACACACACACGCGCATACACTGAGAGAGAGAGAGAAGAGAGAGAGAGAGAGAGATGAGGAGAGGAGGAGAGAGAGAGGAGAGAGAGAGAGAGAGAGAGAGAGAGAGAGAGAGAGAGATGAGAGAGAGAGAAGAGAGAGAGATGAGAGAGAGAGAGAGAGAGAGAGAGAATATAATGTTTTGTATTCTGTACCTTTTAGAAAACACACAATTTTATGATTTGTTAGCCAGTATGTCAAAGCGCTTTCATCGCATTAACTGCTGAACCTTTTCTTTGGTCCAGGCCAACTACTACTGCTTCTGCAATTACTACTATTATTTCTTCTACGAGAAGAAGAAGAAGAAGAAGAAGAAGAAGAAGAAGAAGAAGAAGAAGAAGAAGAAGAAGAAGAAGAAGAAAGAAGAAAAGAAGAAGAAGAATCGTGGTAATAATAATGCACCTTAATTACTCTGTTTCTCGATATTAACTTCCCTGCTTCATTTGATGTCTTGCTAGCTTTATATAAAGATATGTATTCAATACAATAAACTGCCGGTGACATTTTGTTCATTAAAGGGCCTACAGGTACAAGTAACAAAAACTTTAATAGCTAAGGTGATGCATTTCTAATTGTAATTATTCAGAAATCAGTGGTACCCAGCTTTAATCTTGACAGTACTTGACAAATCAGAGGGACATATCTTTCATAACTTGTATTCATGCTTGCTGGTGCTTATTTTCATTTATGTATACAGGATGCAAAATATCAAAAATGCACCATAAAGGTGTGAAAGTTTTCTTTTTTGGGTGGTAAGTTATGGAAAATAACATTCAACATAAATCTAAGACTTCACAGTGGTACCACGAAAAACAAAAGCAGGAAAGAAGAAAATATTGTTGTGCACTTACCTCTGTGAGGTCTTGATACGTGTATCAGTCACGTCAGAGACAGGGCCAGAAAACTAAGATGACCCTCATGACTTTTGACATCTATGCTAAGACTTTTAGGGAATCAGGGCGAGATGGAAGAGACCTAGGAGGTCGAGCAAATGCTTGAACAAAGTCTGAGGGCTGGATGTGTCCTTTCCCCTTCAGCACTGTGTGCAAGGGTTTTGCTGACTGTGCCAGTTTAGGACACCAAAGTCAATGTCCACGCCTAGTCTACCAATCTGTGTGATCACACAGTAAGGTTCAAAGGTCCTGATGATGTTCTGAAATCCGCAATCATTGAGCCTTACATAAAACTCCAGGGACGAATGATTTGAGCTTTGGAAATGCGAAAGACTGAGGTACATTTGTGGACAGTATGCACACAGGCATTGACAGGTTGTACTTAGTACAAGTATACCTGTGAAGTACGCATGGTAGCGTTTTATGGCAGGAGGCTTTGCATTCCTTACCTTTCACATGCTGCTGCATGTCGAATATCAGATGTCCACAGAGACCCAGTCCTTCCTGCTCTCACTGCATTTGATCTCTGAATTGTTTCAGCCTAGTGGGAGCTGATCCTAGATCCCTGGGCAACAATGCTAGGCTCTGCATCGGATTTGCTCTTTAGGGCATTCTTTCAGGAACGTGCCCTTCAGGGGCTTATTCTTCAGGAGTTTGCCCTTCAGGGTTTGTCTTTCAGTAGTGTGCCCTTCAGGGGTTTGTCTTTCAGGAGTGTGCCTTTCAGGGGTTTGTCTTTCAGGAGTGTGCCCTTCAGGGGTTTGTCTTTCAGGAGTGTGCCCTTCAGGGGTTTGTCTTTCAGGACTGTGCCCTTCAGGGGCTGGTATTCTAGGAGTGTGCCCTTCAGGGGCTTGTCTCTCAGGATTTTGCCCTTCAGGGGCCTGTATTGCATTACGAGTCTGCCCTTCAGGGCTTGTTTTGCATGTTTTTGTTTTTTTTTACCCTTCAGGGGCTTGTTTTGCATGCATGAGTTTGCTCTTCAGGGGCCTGTTTTGCATGTTTCTGCCCTTCGGGCCTGTTTTGCATGCAGGGTTTTGCCCTTCAGGGGCCTGTTTTGCATGTGTCTGCCCTTCAGGGGCTTTTGTTGCATGCAAGATGCTGTCCTTTAGAGGCTGTTTTTTTCCAGGAGTTTGCCATTTAAGGACTTTTCTAGGACTTTAACTTCAGGGACTTCTACCGATTATACTGCCCTTCAGAAGGTCGACCCTTCAGGGTTGTGTTCAAACATTGCTCCATGTCTCCGGTTATTACCCGTCCTCCCTATTGGTCTTACATAAGTCAAGTTAAGTTATGTGGGTGAGGACAAGTCCACTGGGCCCTGTGCTCCAGCATCGTGCTGCTGGTGTCTTCACAGCCTGCAGGGGACAGGTCCAGGAGGAGTGGGGAAGACCTGGTGGAAAACAACACGAGCAACTGGCTACTACAAATCTATAGCACAATACCCATGCAAAACTGTGAGCAGTTGCTGAAAGTTTTTTTTTTTTTTTTTTTTAATTATGGGTTTTCATTATTTATACTTTGTTCCATGATCCTGTCTTTTCATCATCTTTTGGCAGATCCTTTAGAAATAATTATGAAAAAAAAGTCTTCTGGCGTGCATGCAAGATGTCCTACCAAAAGGTCTTCTGACATGTGTTTCAACATGTTCTGCACATGTTCGCACACAGAACCTGGGTTCAGAGTCTTGTCTGAAGAACTTACAGGGTATGAAGTTCGAACAATATTTTTTTGTTGCATCTTCTGTGACGTTTCAGTCCTACTGTTCCGCCTGCTAATTTCAATCTTTCCGCACAGCCATGCAAAGAAATATGGGGCCCATTTTCAGGGTTAAAAGTCCATAGGGAGACCATCAATGTCAGGCCAGCGTGCGGCCACCAGCCAGAGGGGCAAGAAAAAATCACTGTTGCCAGGGAAAATTTTGATACTAGTCTATGGCAAATTTCATGGTCAAGACGTTGTGGATGCTTTTGAAGTTGGTCTTACATTAAAAAATAATCTACTGAAGGGAAATACATTAACATGTATTATAGATGCCCCTCCACAGTCGAAACCAATTTTTAGTGAAAAAATATTTTCATCTCTACATTTCCTAGTACTATAGCTCTTGAAAATTGAGTTTAATTCTATTTCCAGTCTCAGCATATTTATCACGTGAAATTTGGGCTTCTCTCCAGGAGGGAGAGAGTGCGTTGCCACAAAAAAGCAGTGCCATTCATTAAAAAAAAATAAAAAGGTCCTGCTTTTAAGTGTATTTGTTTCCATTAGAGTCCCTTTTTTCTACAGAATTTTGATAGAGAACACTTTCTTGGTGTCATTGGTTCTTTTACTTGCTCTGAATGCGTGTTGCATGCAAGACCTTGTTCACTATTTGATCCGAAAGACGTGCACACAGATCACCACTCACAGTCTAGTGGAGGGGTAAATATTCGGGCAAAACGGGGATAAAACGCAAGAACACTGATCCCCCTAATTACCAGTAATGAAACAATGACATCATTGATAGAAGCAATAATATAAGATTCAAATCCTCCAGTCTTTAACACATGAATAATGACACGCAACTTTATTGTATTAAAATATCGATTATTTATTTATTTACTTATTGTCCATATTTTTTCTCTCAAGAAAAGCCAAGCACAACTCATAAATGTAGAGTCAAGCAATCTAACTGCGTTGACAACAAATGTTTAATATCAGCAAGTGTGGATAGACTTTAAAATGACTACAACAACAACACGTTAAAACTCGTTCCGCCTTTGGGAAGATTGGGCCGTTCTGTGCCAGTAGGAACGATGATAGTTTTTTAGAACCGCACGCCCATAGGTGTTGTGTTTAGACATCATTCTTGAACTCGGAATGCGGCTACCTTAACGGTGGGTTAAAAACGGTCGCTTACACAAAATCTCAACTTCAGTGAACCTTGGAGCACTAGCCGGAGAAGGAAACAATGATAGATGTTAAAATTCACAAACATTTAGACAACAGGTAAATAAACATCATTCCATTCATCTTATTGTCAGTTCCGTTGTGAAAACATCAAAACTGCCTGCAAAAACTTTCAGCAAGAAATTTTATTTATTTTATTTCTTTTCATTTCATTTCATGTCACAGCTGATTTATTGCGTAAAGTCGGGAGGTAAAAGTCGGGCTGCTCTCCCGAGGACACCTGTGTGCATGCTGGTTTTTTTTTTTTTTTTTTTTTTAATTTTGTCATCTGCTCCTACAGGCCACGATGGCCTGCTCTTCGGAAAGGCGGAACGTGGTTTTAACGTGTGTGCAAGATGTTTTTCGTGCGTTCACACACGGGGCCTCGGTTTTTAGTCTCATCCGAATGACCTTGACATTCAGTTCGATGCATGGGCATGTCTTAAAACACAAGATGTCTATTTGCATCTGTGGGTTAAGGATGCCTGCCTACCATTAAATATAAAGATCGTGTATAAAAAAATATCTTTTTTTCCATTTCCCAATTCTACAGCTCTCTATTTGACAATATTGACAAACCGGCTGTAAGAAGGAGGAGAGCATCTGAATATCTTTCCCATTATAATAGGAGTAAGGGTTTACCCTTTCTCTAGGGAAAGGGGGTGAGGGGTAGGAGTTAAGATCTTAAACTCACACTAAAACTTTCCCTTATATCCTGCTTTAACTTTATGACCAAAAACTATTTTAACTAGAAAGTCTGGCTGTGTGTGTGTGTGCGTGTGCCATGTGTGTGTGTTTGAAGGATGCCTATTGGTGACAGTATCAAACCATCTTGGTTCATGACAACTGTGCCCTCCAATTTGCAACACCACAGAATAGGCCTGGTGGGTTTATGACACAACTAGACCACATCAGACTCTTAGTTACGTGAATATTTGTGAAGACACCAGATCACTCCTTGCCTTCAAAGCAACATTTTTCGGCAGCAGTTGTCAAGACATCTACAAAAGCAGGGTTTTCCCCCCAAGTTCTAACATAAATATCAATGGATACTACGGCCTTGTTACTAAGTAGGTACATCTAACTAAAAAGTTACTTACCAGTACTGCTCTCTTCATAGTCTTTATAAAAAAAAGACAAAAGCCCAAACGTGATGTTGATTCAAATTCCCACACATCTTGTTTTCCCTGCTGGTCAAGTGGTCCACACTGCATGCAGATGTCAGGCGGTTTGAAATGGCAAAGAAAAAAAAAGAAAAAGAAAAATCACATCAACTCACCTGACCTACCTCCCCAGAGACATGATTTGCACGTGTAGTGTTGTGTCCCTAAAATGTGTTTACTGTCCCTAAGTGAAGTCAGACCTTCAAGTGCAAAACAACCCCAACCTGTCTAAATGAAACTGGAAATTTTTCTAAAATCCCCTACACACCGCTTTCTGTCAATACACTTGAAAATCGACTCAAAATGAAAGCCATAAAATGTATGCTATCTAAATAAAGATCAAACTCAAAACAGTGCAAGACTTCCTGACTTTCCCAGTAAACTCTGTTGTTCTATTGACATGCACGCTCCTAAGGAGAATGTCAGATTCAATTCCTTTGTTTAGCAATTTGCAGCATGTTGTACTGACAACCCATCTATGGTAAAGAGAAGGATAAGTTTATTAAGTTTCCACATGAAGTTTTAGAACCAGGGACAAGTTCTTACCTCTCTTGAGATGTTTACTTTACGACTTTCACAAATTTACGACACAACACACCACAGTTGGTTCAGACTCAAGGTTTTTTCAGCTGGTCACAAACCTTTTACCCTTTGGGGTTTTTTTTCTTTGGGAAGTGATTTGTAGGCTGCTTTCAGAAATATATGTGTGCATGTGGCAACGGCCCTGCACTGTTCTGTAGTGTATCATATTGCATATTATTATCATTAATATTATATGTAATATTATTTATTGCTGTGTACACTGTGTCAGCTTTCATTCTGACAGATTTGCTATATTCAAGGCAGGCTGCCCTCTTCGGGGCTGTGGTGTCGCCACAAGAACAGCGCCATGCAGATCAAAGATGATAGTAAAGTGTGTATGAATACTGTAGAGCACTCTCATGATGCCGTGGGCTCTGTTACTGCGCAAAAAGTTGGGGTAGGACGAGACTCAAAACAGGCCCTTTCGTCACATCTCTATATGCGCCTTATTCTGGGTTGTGTATGCGAGTGTGATTAAGTGCGCGCGCTAGTTTTTGTGCGGTTTTTTTGTGTTTGTGCGTGTGGTGACGGTACTGCACTGTGCTGTGGTGCATCACATAGTACATTATCATTAATATTATATGTAACAGTATGTATTCTTGCGTACACTGTACCAGTTTTCGTCCCACAGACTTCGTATATTGAGCTAGGCTGCCTCTTTTGGGGCTGTGGTCTCGCCACAAGACCACTGCCATGCATATGAAAGATGTTTAAAAAGTCCTTCAGATGAGACTATAACCGAGGCCCCGTGTGCGAACGCACGCAGAACATATTGCGCACACGTTAAAATCTGTTCCGCTTTTCGTAAGAGTAGGCCATTGTGTGCGGTGGGAACAGATGAAATTTACAAAATTGCAGACACACGGGGACTGGATGAAAAAAAGCACATGAGTGCTTATTCCATTATCCTCGATATAAAAGAATAAAATAAAAAATAAGATAAAAATGCTAGGAAAGTGTGTATGCATACAGTACAGCACTCTCTTGTCATATCTCGAAATGCGCTTTATTCTTGGGGGTAGTAGGGGGTGGGGTATGCACGCCCATGCTTGCATGGGATGTGTTTGCGTATTTTTGTGCGTGTGCATGTGGCGGTGCCCTGCACTTAGCCGTGGTGCATCATAATCATTGTATATTAGGACCCTATCAATGATATTCTATATACTACTATGTATCATTGCGTACACTGCACCATCTTTCGTTCGAACACATTTGCTATATTAAAGCCGGACTGCCTCTTCTGGGCCGTGGTGTCACCACAAGACCGGTGCCACCCACATCAAAGATGTAGTAAAGTGTGTATGCGTGCAGTAAAGCACTCTTTTGGTGCCGTCAGCTCTGTTATTATGGAAAAGTCGGGGTAGGACGGAATTCAAACTGGCCCTTCCTCACATCTTCTCGAAATACGCCATATTCTTGGTATGCATAAAATTTAACAATTTTACGATCCGGGTTCGATTCCAGTTCAAGGGGATTTTTCACCTGGAGTTAACATCAGTGCTGACTCCACTCTCCCAAAAGTCCTTCGGATGAAACTATAAACCGAGGCCCAGTGTGCGAATGCACGCACAACATCTTGCGTACATGTTAAATCATGTCCCGCTTTTCGTAAGTGTAGGCCATTGTTTGCTGGTGGGAACAGATGACAAAATTTACAAAACTGCATACACACGGGACTGGATGGCAAAAAGCACATGAGTGCTTATTCCATTATCCTCGGTATAAAAGAGTAAATGAATATAAAAAAAAGATAAAAAAAAATGATGATTACGTTGGGCTCCGTCTCCCTTGTTGCTCTGGTTGGAAGATCTATGGTCTAAGGGAAGCAAGAACGGAATATAAGTTTAACTGTATTATTGTTCTGATTTTTTGCCAACATTAATTTCAGTTTGTCTGTGCAACATATCACTGTGTACTCACAAAATCATCATTCAGAACAAAAGTATTTGCAATTGTTTCAGCCACAAAAATGTCTTCTTTACCTATCTTAACACACACACAAAAAACACACAAACACACAAACACACACACACACCACACAACAAACACACACACACACACACACACACAAAAACACACACACACACACACACACACACACACACACACACACACACGCCCGCGCGCGGCGCGCGCGCGCGACAATCATATACAAAATTCATTAAAAACAACAACAACCCGAATACATAAGAAAACACACCTGTATGTTGTATGTGTTTTGCATGTTTTCCTAATTAGAATTATTTTGATTGTTCCATTTTATATTTTTTTTCTTTCTTGGATATTCTTTCTGTCTGTCTGTCTGTTGTCTGTCCATGTATCTATCGGTCTGTCTTTCTTTCTCTCGTATCGCCAGTTATTTGAGAAAGGTAGTGGACAGATGTACGACTCTCAGACTAACAGGGCACACTGATAGACAGGGAAGCGAGCATACACGTACACGAACCACACAACAAAAGGTGTGCTGAGGACCCAGTTTCAAAGATTATAAAATAATTATAACTATGCTAGCCGACATACAGCTTTTAAAACACAGTTTTATCATGATATTGTTTTGGTTTGTCTAGATGAATATGACATGTAAGACTTTTGTGTTATAGGTCTAACTTGATATTCGTCCTTCTTTTTTCATGTTGTTCATATTTGTCTTTTGTCTGACCATGGCACTATCTCAGTTTGGTGGGGGTGGTGGTGGTGGAGGGGTGGGGGTGACCGGAGTGTTTTCTCTTTTTATTTGTTTTTCAACCAAATTCTTCTTAAGAATAGAAATGCATGCCAAAATTTGGTATTGAAAAAGGCCTGGTTTTAGTGTGGATCTATCTATCTATCTATCTACTATCATCTATCTATCTATCTATCTATCTATCTATCTATCTATCTATCTATCTATCTATCTATCCATCCATCCATCCACCCCATCCATCCATCCATCCATCCACCCATCCATCCATCCATCCATCCATCCATCATCCATCCATCTATCTATCTATCTATCTATCTATCTATCTATCTATCTATCTATCTATCTATCTATCTATCTATTATCTATCTATCTGTCTGTCTGTCCGTTTATGTATGTATGTATGTATGTATGTATGTATGTATGTATGTATGTATGTATGTATGTATGTATGTATGTAATGTATGTATGTATGTATGTATGTATGCATGTATGCATGTATGTATCTATGCATGTATGTATGTATATGTATGAAAGCATACATGCACGCACACAAACAAACACACTGACAAGCACCTGCGCACGCGCACGTGCGCGCACGCAAACCCACCCCCGGCCAAAACGGTGCGGTTTTTGGCAAAGACGAGACCCAAAGAGTCGTTTTCAGGCCCGTCCTACCCCAACTTGTGCACGGTTACAGACCCCAAGGCACCAAGACAATATGGCACTGTATGCATACACCCTCTCCTGCCATTTTCCAGGTGTGTGGTGCTGACTCATGGCGACTCCGCGGCCCTCAAGAGCTGAGAAAGCTAGTTTCTTGCAAGGAAATCTGCTACGGAGTACCACAACAAAAACCAAGCAGGGCGAAACAATGATAATGCCGATATACAGCAATATCATGCACCACAGCCAAGTGCAGTGTCCCCTCCACATTCGCGCACACAAACACACTGACAAGCACCTGCACACGCGCGCGTGCGCGCACACATACCTACCCCCAGGCCAAAAAGGTGCGGTTTGGGGCAAAGACGGGACCCAAAGAGTCGTTTTCAAGCCCGCCCTATCCCAACATTTGCACGGTTACAGACCCCAAGGCACCAAGACAATATGGCACTGTATGCATTACACCCTCTCTTGCCATTTTCCATGTGTGTGGCGTCGGACTCGTGGCGACTCCGCGGCCCTCAAGAGCTAACAAAGCTAGTTTCTTGCAAGGAAATCTGCTACGGAGTACGCAACAAAGACCAAGCCGGGTGCACAATAATAATGAAAATACACAGCAAATATCATGCACCGCAGCCATGTGCCGGGTCCCCTCCGTATGCGTGCACACAAACAAACACACTGACAAACACCTGCGCTCGCACGCGTGCGCGAACGCATACCCACCCCTCGGCCAAAAAGGTGCGGTTTTGGGCAAAGACGAGACCCAAAGAGTCGTTTCAGGCCCGTCCTACCCCAACTTTTGCACGGTTACAGAATCCCAAGGCACCAAGAAAATATAGCACTGTAAGCATACACCCTCTCCTTCATTTTCTATGTGTGTGGCGCCGGACTCGTGGCGATTCCGCGGCCCCAAGAGCTGAGAAATCTAGTTTCTTGCAAGGAAATCTGCTACGTGTGTACCAACAAAAACCAAGCGGGAGCACAATAATAATGACAATACACAGCAATATCATGCACCACAGCCAAGTGCAGGGTCCCCTCCACATGCGCGCACCCATCTATGCGTGTACTGTACCACGCTCCTCCCGACAACTTGGGCCCCGTCACAGCGGCGTTGCCATCTTCGGGACAGCGGTGTCGCCACAATTCCGGCGCCACAAACATCGGAAATGTTTATAAAGGTTGTATGCATAGCGTAGGACACGGTCTGGTGCCGAGGGCTCTGTAACTGTGCAAAAGTGCGGGTGGGCGGGGCCCGAAACCGGCGTTTTCGTTACATGTTTTGCGCCTTCTTCAGCTTATGCATACGGGGGTGTACATGCGTGCGCACGTGCACTCGCTCGCTGGTGTTTGTCAGTGCGTTTGTTTTGTGTGCGAACCTGTGGCGGAGACCCTGCAGTTTTGCTGTGATGCATCGCATTGTATGAAAATATATTTGATGTGTTTTCTCGGGGTCATCTTGCGCACACTGTACCACGCTTCCTCTCAGACAAACTTGGCCCCGTGAGAGCGAGGTTGCCATCTTCGGGCAGCGGTGTAGCCACAATTTCCGGCGCCACACACAAAAAAAATGGTTGTAAAGGTTGTATGCATAGCGTAGGGTACGGTCTTGGTGCCTCGAGCTCTGTAATGTGCTAAAGTGCGGGTGGCAGGGGCCGGAAACCGGCGTTTCATCACATCTTTTGCGCCTTCTTCACTTATGCATAGAGGGGCCTTGGGGGGGTGTAACGCTCGCTGGTGGGAGAGAGTATCTGCATACAGTGCAATATTGTATTGGCCGTGGGGTCTTTTACCGTGCAAAAGTGGGGGTTGGACGGGGCTGGAAACGGCTCTTTGGCTGGCATCTGACTCAAAACGGCACCTTTTTTCGGCGGGGGAGGGTTGCATGCGGCATGCGCGCCGGGAGGGAAATTTTTTTCATGTGTTTGTTTGTTTTCGCACATGTTGGCGGGAAACCACACTTTGCCCTGGATCCATATTGCTGTTTCTTAGCTCTTTGGGGCTCTCGTGTCGGCATAAACCCGGCGCCACACCTACCGAGATGGGGGAAAAGTGTCCATACATTTCGATATTGTCTTGATGCCTTGGGGTCTTCTACCGTGGCAAAAGGGGGGTTTGAAAAGGCTGAAAAGGGGTCTTCGGCCGGCACTGTCTCAAAACGGCACCTTTTTCGGGCAGGGGGTGGGTATGCTTCCACGCACCGCCCCGCGGGTGGTGTTTGTCAGTTTTGTTCGGTTTGGTGCACGCATGTGGCGGGGACTTTCCACTTGCCCTGGTGCTCATATTGCTGTAATTTCCTTATTCTTGTGCACAAGCTTGTTTTTTGTCGCGTACACTGAAAAAGCTTTCTTCGGCCAAACAGCTTTCTTAGATCTGGGGGCCTCGTGCCCACAAAATCCCGCGACACACCTATCCAAGATGGTGGGACAGAGTGCATGCAAACAGTACGATATTGTCTTGGGCCGTGGAGCCTTTTACCGTCAAAAAAAAGGAGATTGAACTGGCTGAAAACGGCTCTTTGGCTTGGCATTTGGTGGGTCAAAAAAAGGCAACTTTTTTCAGGCATGGGGTGGGGTTATCATGCGGGGGGACGTGTGCGCGCTGGGTTTGTCAGTGTGTTTTTTTGGTGTGCGCGCTGTGGCGGGGCCCTCCACTTCGCCCAGTGGCTCAAACTGTATAAGTCATTATTCTTTGAGAAATACTATCTTTTTTGTCGCAAAAACACTTTCCACTTTCCTTGCGCCAAAAAGCGCTTTCCAGCCTTGGGGGGGCTTTCGTGTCGCCACAAACCGGCGCCACACCTAACCAAGATGGCGGGAGAGAGTGTCTGCATACATACGAATTGCTTGGGTGCCTTGGGTCTTTTCTTCAAAAGTCGGGTTTTGGACGGGGCTGGAAACGGCTCTTTGGCCGGCATCTGGCTCAAAACCACCTTTTTCGGGTGGGGGGGGGTATCATGCAACGCACGCGCCGCGCGCGCTGGGTTTGTCAGTGTGTTCGTTTTGTGGGGTGCATGTAGTGGGGACCGCTCACTTTGCCCTGGTGGCATCATATTCTTATAACTGCCTTATTCTTTTGAAAATGCTTGTTTTTTGTCGCGTACACTTACCCGTTTCCTTCCCCCAAAGCACTTTTTTTTTCTTTGGGGGGGTGCACACATTTTTAAATTTTTAAAAAATTATATCGTTTTTTAAGAAAAAACTCAATTGTTTCAATGTCATAATCCATATTTTTGAAAAAAAATAAAAAAAAACCACGAGACCTCCCGGGGGCGTGTTGAAAGAATGAATGAATGAATGAACATTTTTATTAGGGGAAAAAATTTTAAACAAGTGGTTGTTTTCATCCAACCCTCTTAAAAAAAAAAAAAAAAAGTGAAACAATAACCAACAATCCAATGCGTTTTTTCAGTATAAAGCTATGAAAATCAAAATTTGGTGAAAAAAACCAACGAGATTTGAGCTAAAGCATAACATTTTTTTTAAAAATCAAAAAACAAAAAAAAAAAAAAAACCAGTGAATCAACAACCCCCCCGTTCTATTAAAAAAAAAATATGGAGGGCAAAAA
>JASPKP010006910.1:0-13542 GCA_030674155.1 Stramonita haemastoma
CAAAACCAAACCCCCCCCCTCCAACACACAAACCCCCCCTTCTTCCCCCCCACACCCCCCCCCTCTTTTTCTCTTTTCAAAACCCCCCTTTTTCCCCCCCCCCCCCACAAAAAAAACCCCCCCCCCTTTTCCCCCCCACCCCCTTTCTTTTTCCCCCCCTCCATTTTAAACCCCCCAAAAAAAACACACACCTCTCTCTCCCTCTCAAAAACCCCACCCCCCCCAACAAAAAACCCCCCCCCCTTTTTTTTAAAACCCCACAAACCCCCCCCCCACAACCCCAAACACCCACACACACCCCCCAACACACACACCCTTTTTTTTTTTTTTATTTAAAAAACCTTTTCCCTTTTCCCCTCTTTTTACCCAAAAAACCCCTCCTCTTTCCCCCCCAAAAACACCCAAAACACACAAACCCTTCTCAACCCCAAAAACAACCCCCCCCAAATTAAACCCCCAAAAACACACTCTCCTTCTTCCCAAAAACAACACACCACCCCCCCCCAACCCCCACCCAAAACCCCACACCAAAAAACCTCCCCCCCCCCCCCCCCCCCCCCCCCCCCCCCCCCCCCCCCCCCCCCCCCCCCCCCCCCCCCCCCCCCCCCCCCCCCCCCCCCCCCCCCCCCCCCCCCCCCCCCCCCCCCCCCCCCCCCCCCCCCTACAACCCCCACACACTCTCTCATACACACACCTTCACTCTCTCTTCTCTCTCACACACACACCACACACGACAACAACTCTCTCTCGTCTTCTTCACACACTCACACACACACACACTCTCTCTCTCTCTCTCCATCTACATCACCATCACTCCTCTCTATCCTCATTCCTCTCTCTCTCTCTCCACACAACCACACACTCTCCTCTCACACAACACACACACACTCATCACACCTACTCTCTCACACACACACAACACTACCACTCAACACACACACACACTACACTCACACACACTTCTATCTCTCTCTCTCTCACACATACACACCTAAACAACACATCACACTCATCTCTCTCATACACACACACACTTCCTCTCTCCTCCTCACACACACACACCCACACATGCACACACTCTCTCTCTCTTTCACACACTCACAACACAACACTCTCTCTCTCTTACTCTATCATACAATCACACACACACCTCCTCTCTCCATCTCTCTCTCCTCTCTTACTCTCTCTGCTTTTCCTACTCTCTCTCGTCTCACTTTTCTCTCTCTCTCTTGCACTCACAACATCAATCCCTCTCTCTCCTCAACAACACACACACTCTCTCTCTCTTTCACTACACCTTTACTACCACACACAACAATAACACATCTCTCCTACAACAAACACACACTCTCT
The DNA here is from genome assembly GCA_030674155.1 of Stramonita haemastoma. Lineage (NCBI taxonomy): Eukaryota > Metazoa > Mollusca > Gastropoda > Neogastropoda > Muricidae > Stramonita > Stramonita haemastoma. The sequence goes on from JASPKP010006910.1 coordinate 1,354, forward strand.
CTCTCTCTGACAATACACACACACACACACATCACTCTCATCTCATACACACATCATTCACTCTCTCTCTCTCTCTCCACACACACACACACACTCATCTCTACAATCAAACACACACACTCTCTCCTTCTTCCTCTCACACAACACACCACTCTCCTCTCTCTCTCTCTACACAATACACCCACATCTCTCAATCCTCTCCTCTCATACACACACACACATTCACTCTCACTCTCACTCATCACACACACACACACACACACACTCTCTCTCCTCCTCTTTCAAACACACACACACACTCTCTCTCCTCTCTCACACCACAACACCACACACATACACACACTCTCTCTCTCAACACACACCACATAAAACACACACTTTTTTCCCCTCTCTCACCAACACACCATGCACACAAAGGACTCTCTCTCTCTTTATTAAAAAACACACACCTTTACCTCTCTCTCTCACACACACAAAAAACCCCACACCACACTCCCATTCTCCCCTTTTCACACATTCAAAACACCAAAATGCCAAAACCCCCTCTCTCTCTCCCATTTTCTCTCCTCTCTCCATTTGTCTCTCTCCCCTCTCATCTACCCCTTCTCTCACACACACACACTCTCCTCTCTCCTCTCCCCACACACCCCAAAACCAAAAAACACACTCTCTTTTCCCAACAAACAAAAATTAAAAAAACTCTCTCGTCTCTCTCTCTCCCCACACACACCACACCCATAACACCACTCTCTCCCTCATACACACAAACCACACACACACCACACACAAAAACACACACTCTGTCCCTCTCCTTTTCACCCCCCAACACACCACCACACACACACTCTTTTCCCCTCAAACACACACACACCTTCCCTCTCTCTCTCCTCACACACACACATACCCAAAACAAAGCACACTCCAAACCCAAAACACTTTCTCTCTCTCTAATCTCATCTCCCCTTTTCCTCCCCTCTCTCATCCTCTTTTCTCTCTCTCTCTTTTCTCTTCCTCTCTTCCTCTCTCTCATACAAACATACAAAACACTCTCCCCTATCTCATTTCTCTCTTTTCTCTCAAAAAACACACACACACACTCTCTCTCCCACACCACCACCATATAGAACAAAAATCCCCTCTCTCATACACACACACAACCCCAAACCCCTCTCTCACACAAAACACACCAAATAAAAACCCCCAACACACTCTCCTTTTCTCTACCACCAACCCCTTTACTCTCTCCTCCTCACACACAAAAACACCACACATGCACACCTCTCTCCCCCTCTTTTTACCCCAATTTACACACACACCCTCCCCTCTCTCCTTAAAATCTTTCACACAAACACCACACACACTCTCTCTCTCTCTCCTCCCCTCCCTTTTGGTCTCTCTCTCTCTCTCTCTCTTTTTCACTTTTCTCCTCTCCTGAAACACCACACAAAAACCCCTCTCTCTCAAACACACACACACTCCTCTCTTTCAAAATTTCAACAACCACACACATACACACACTCTCTCTATCATACACAAAAACACTCCTCCTCATCTGACAAATACAAAACCACAACACACACACACAAATTTCTATCTCATACACACAACAACCCTTTACTCCTCTCCCCTCAAAACACAACCCCCACACACGCACACTCTTTTCCCTGTCTTCCATAAAACTAAAAACCCCAAAACCAAACCCCTCTCTCTCTCCCCAAACAAAAAACTCCCCTCTCTCTCCCCTCACCACACACACACACACACACCTCTCTCTCCTCTCAAACACACACACCCCCACCTCTCCTCTCACACACAACCACCACACAACATACACACACTCTCTCTCCAAAACACACACACACCTTCACTCTCTCTCTCTCACAATACACACCACACACCACAAAACCCACAAAACTCTCCTCCATACACACAAAACACCCCTTTAAATCTCTCTCTCTTTTCACACACAAAACCCCAACCCCCATGCACACTCTCCTCCTCTCACACACACAAAAACACTCCCTTTTTTAAACACAAAAACAAACTCTCTCTCTCCAAAACACACCACACATTACACAAACCCTCTCTCTCATACACAAAACACACACACCCCCACACCACCCCACACTCTGTCCTCTCTTCAAAACATACCCCAACCCCAACCCCAACAAAACTCCTCTCAAAAACAACACAAAAACCCCCCCCTACTCTCCCCCCCCTCCTCACAAAACACACATACCACACACCCCAAAATTCACATTTCACACACTTTCTCCTCTCTCTCTCTCTCTTCTCTCCCTCTTTTCTCTCTCTCCCCCACTCTCCCCTCTCTTTTTCTCTCTTCCCCTCTCTCTCCTCTCTCTCTCTCCCCCCTCCTCCCCTCTCTCTCATACAAACATACACACCCCTTTCCCCACACATACACCACAAAAAATACACACAACTCTCCTCTCATACACACACACAAAACCCATCCCCTCTCTCTCCCACATACACACCACACACACACACTCTCTCTCATACACACACACACACCTTCTCTCTCTCCTCAAAAAACACCCACTACACACAAACACCTCTCTCTCTTTTTTACACACACCCACTCACCTCCCCTCTCCCCAAATACACAAAACCCCCCACACACTTTTCACTCTCTCATGACACACACCCACCTTTAATTTTCCCCTCTCTCTCACACCCAAAACCCACCCCACGCACACTCCCCCTCTCCCTGTCTTTCCCTACACTCCCCACACTACACACACAATTTCCCCTCTCTCCTCCCTCTCTCTCTCTCTCCTCTCTATCTCTCTCTCTCTCGCACACACACAAAACCCAAACCCACACTCTCTCCCCTCTCACCGAAACATACCCCACTCTCTCTCCCCCTCAAAACACAACACACACACACACACCAAAACACACACACACACACAACACACAAAACCCCCTAACATACAAAACATAACACACTCTCTCCCCTCTCACACAAACCACACTACAAAACACACACTCTCTCTCTTATACAACACACAACCCCTTTACCCCTCTCCTCCCCAACACACCCCACCACACACGCACAATCCTCTCTCCCCTTTCCCCAAAAAGGCCCCACACACAAAAAACCCCTCTCTCCTCTCTCCTTTCTCTCTCACACAACCCAAACCCCCACACACTCTCTCCCTCTCTCACACACACAAACAAACCCCACCCAAAACCCCCACACACACACTCTCTCTCTCACCACACACACACCACACACCCTACACACACCTCTCTCTCATACACACACACACACAAAAACACCCCGGAGAAAAGATAGATTTTATTTAAAGTTTAAAGAGATAGAGTGTGGGAAACTCTCTCACACACACATACACACCACACCACACACTCTCTCCTCTAACACAAAACAAACCTTCTTTTTCTCTCTCTCACACACACACACCACACAAACCCAAAACCCTCTCACTCTTTTTTCACACAAACCCCCACACACACCACCTCTTCTCCACACCCAAACAAACACTCTCTCTCTCTATCTCTCTCTCCCTCTCTCCTCACACAAAACAAACAACCCCACACACACTCCTCTCCAAACCCACACACACACCTCCTCTCCCCTCCCCACACATCACACCCATAAAACCCACTCCTCCCCTCAAAAACCCACACCTCTCTCCCTCCTGACACATACACACCCACCCCACCCCAACTCCCCCCCTCCTCATACACACACACACCTTCCCCTCCCTCTCTCTCCACACCCAAACCCCAAACGACACAAACGCACACTCCCCTCTCCCCTCTTTCACACAAATTTACCCACACACAGTTTTCTTTATCCTCTCTCTCCACTCTCATCTCTCTCCCCTCCCCCCTCTCTCTCTCCCCCCTCTCTCTCATTTTTCCTCTCTCCCCACATCCTCTCTCATTCCCCTCTCTCTCTCTCTCCTCCATCTCTCTCTCCTCCCCTCCCCTCCTTTTCTTTTTCTCTCTCTCTATCTCTCTCTCTCTCTCTGTCACCCCAGACAAACACACTCTCTTTTCTCTCAAAACACAAACACACACATCTCCCTCTCTCTCTCTCCTCTCCCCCCCATCCCCTCTCCTCTCTCACTCCTTCCTCTCTCTCCCCCATTTCTCTCTCAACCCTCTCTCTCACACACAAACACACACACTCTCTTTTTACACAGCTGTAAAGGTTTCCCCAGAAACTTCCCCAAACCCATGTCGTATCAGCGGGGGCCACTCCAGTAAAACAACAGCATCTAAAGCAAGACGGTCGTTTCAATGCTCACACTTATTCCGAAATAGTAAATAAGATATCAACAACGTTTCCTACCGGCAATGAAAATTCATCCACCCAAGCATCTTCAAAGAAATTCACTTGAATAACTAGGGGCAGGCAACGTTCAAGATTTTGCCCCACCTATTCAGCTTTTCGGGGAACGTCCACGAAGACACAGAGACCGGGGGATCGGCGCCACAACACGGGCCGTCTTTCTTGGCAACCAGGACGACAGACCTGGCCACCCACTGCCCCCTGCAACCGAACCCCACCTCCCCCAGGGTTTTTCGTCATTAAACCTTACGTTTCTCAGGGCACTACATAATTACTTTTCAAGCAAGATCTTCCCAAACACACCATTTTCCACATGGTTTTTTCATTTTATTTACACTATTTCCACTGGTCGTGTCTAAATCCCCCCCCCCCCCCCCTCCTTTTTTTTCCATTTACAAATTTTGCGTATTATTGTGTATGTGAGGTGGGTCATTAGTTTGCTGTTTTTTTTTTTTAAATTGGGGTTCAATTGTTTTGACTAAAATCAAAACACAAAAAATATAACAAACAAATGATAACAAAACAACTTGGAAAAGACATACTCTCTCTACAGAGTTAAAATTTGCAGTGGAATGCCGGAGCAAGGCCCCCCAACTTTTGGGACTTGACAAAATTTTTTAACAACTGATAACATGCAAAAATTACACCCGTCTTGAAGGGGAAAAAAATGAAAAGCCAAAATTTGACAAATTATTATTACCCACCAAAAATTTATTTTGATAATAACTCTAGAGAAAAAACTGCCATAATATGTTAGCGGGGTCAACTATGAAAACTGTTATATCTCCTATCTTTTCAAAGTAAGTAATATGTATCACACGGGGTGACGTCAAATTTAAAACAAGGATGAAATACTAAATTTATGTCTTTTTTATTTACCCCAAGGGTCCGAAAAATGACAATACTGACGGGTTTAAAAAACACAGACTCACAAAGCAAAAATGGATTATTCTTGGAGATTAAAACTCACCCTTTTTTGGGACTCTACACCCTTCCCCAACACTAGAATCGTTTAATAGAAAATTTTGTAGACGAAGTTTTAATTTATTGAAGATGGTAGAGTAACCAAATTCCTATGTTTTCTACCCATAAACCCACCCCCTTTGATTTAGCCTAGTATCTCCAGGATTACTTTTAACTGCACAGGGAATTTAAAAGGGGATTGCCTGGGAAGTGATCATTTTCCAATCACATTGTCATTTGAGACCTTCAGTATCAACGACCACATTTTGAGGATAAAATCCCCAATTTATAAAAAAGCTAACGGGGAGTTTTTTTCATTCGTTTTTTCCCAAGAAATGAATTGAAACATTGCTGAGGTATGTTGATAAATTTTATTCAAATTTTGGGCAATGATCTTTCAAAGCAGCTGAGTTTTTTTTTCCCCCAAACGAAAAAATCAGAAAATGAAAACGATCAGCAAAAAAAAGGGTGGACAAAAATGGAGGATGCCGTAAACTAAAAAAGGGAACAGTATAAAATAGGTTTTAAAAAACCAAATCAAGGAAAATTTTATTCGTAAAAAATAGCTAAAATCATATAAAAAACAAATTTCCGGGCAAAAAACAATTATTGGACAGAATTCTTATTAATGAAGTTTCAAATCCAAGGATATCATAAATTTGGAAAAAAGTTACTGAAATAAAAAACGGATTTCAACTCCCATCTTTTCCAAAAAAATTTTTGAAAAAAAAAACAATTTCCAAGCATTTTTTTTAAAAAGCAGAACCTTTCTACAATGGCGATAATATTTCATCCTTAAATTCAACAACATCAAAAGTTATGACCTTCAAAAACAGACAAATTAGAAAATTATCATGTAATGCGGTTTTTTTTTGAAGCTCCTTTCAAATGATAAATTTTAAATTGAAACCTTAGATCATTTACTTTTAACAAACTGCAGTTGCCCGATGTGTATCCAACCAAATGGTGGCCCATATGCCTTTAAAAGGGAAAAGACTATTTTATTCATTTCCAAAGTGTTGGATAAATGGAAACCTTCCTAAATCGGGAGGCAGTCTATATATTTCCATCCTTAAAAAGGTAAGTTAGGTCATCAAAGATAGTTATAGACCAAGCTCTTAATTCACATGTGGTAAAGTAAGGGAAAAAAATTTAACATAAGCTCTTTTCCCTTTTTTGTAAAAGTAAAATTTTTATCCCAACAAAACAGGAGGCTTTCGAAAGGGAGATGAACTTCTGACATTTTAATTTAAATTAACCCCCAGTTTAAAAACAATTTTGCCAGAAGGAAAAGTTGTTAGCCACATTTTTGATGTAAAGAAAGCATACGATAGAGTCTGTCTGAAAAATTTTTGCAAAAATTTGAAAAATTTTTGGATCAAGGAATGATATTAAATATCTTCAAAATTTTTTATCTAAAGATCAATCTGCACTAAATTGGGCTCAGCTTACTCATCCTTAAATCTATAAAATTTAGGTATACCCGCAGGATCATTTTTCCCCATGTTTGTTTTCTATTCTTGTACATGATCTCCCTTTTTTGTTTGTAAACTAAACTCAAGTCTTTCAGTATCGATGATACGAAATAAGGATAAATACTTCAGTTAGAAAAACACCAAAAAGAAGTTACCAAATTATGTTGAACATTTAAAACAAATAAATTAAATAAATTTTCTGTACTTATAAAGGGAAAAAAAGTTAAAAAAAACTGCAAAAAAACATGCTTGGCTTTTTTAAAAAAGGTGAAAACCATAAAAATTACCAACCCTAAAATAGAAGGAACGTGCAATTATAAACCATATTAAAATTCTTGGGCAAAATTTTAACTAGAAAGTTAGCTGAAGATGCACAACGACCACTTAAAAACCGGGGCTAGAAAAAGACGAATTTTTTAAAAGTAATAATTTTCAGGCATGGATCAAATACTAAAACACTGATACTTTTTGGCTCATCTTTAGTACGCTCAAAATTAATCTATGGAAAAAGAATTTTATTTTTTCCCAGATTATCTTTTTAAAAAAAACAAAGTTTAGACAGTAAACCCAAAAAGAAGCATTTTGGGTTTTTCCCAAAACCACATGCAACACAGCTAATACAAAAAAAAGCACATTTTTTTATCTCTTTCTGATAAACGAAGTTTGGCGGTATCAAAGTACTGTTTGGGAGTCTATCTATTCCAAATTCATTAAAAGATGAAAAATTTAGGAAAACACTGATACCCAAAAACGACAGCGATATTTCTTTCTCTGCCAAAAAAATTATACGATTCTTTAATAAAAAATTGGCATTGACTAGCAACGTTTCCAAATTACCGTTTTCCCCAATCCTCCGTGGGAAAATATTTTCACTAGCTTTGACATTGTTTACACGGATGAAAAAAAGAATGAAGATAAAAAAACTTTTACGTCGATGTAAAAAGCCCATTGAATTAAATTAACCAAAATTAAAATTTAAAAGTGACACTGATGGTTCTTATTGGAATCGGGCAAAGTGGCGCAGCATTTCTGTTTCCGTTTTTAAAAAGACAAAAGTCGTTTCATTTAGGAAACATTTTTCCATTTTTTACGTCGAATTATTTGCAATTTTTAGGCCTTAAAGTTTTTGTCGATATGGCCTTGAATTTTTTCCACATACTTTTTTTGGTTAATCAAAAGCATTTTTTGCAGGCACTAAAAAAATTGGCAAGGAAAATAAGGACAAAATTTATATTTGAATTAAATTTTTGATACATTGTATTCAAGAGAGGGGTCAATAACTTTTGTTGGGTCCCCCTCCTTTTTGGGAATTTATTTGGGAAAGATTTTGGGTTATTCAATAGCAAAAAAAGTGCCCGGGTCGTATATTAAATGTTTTATTCCAATCTTGTATTGCCCGTATAAATTAGCAAAGAAGAAGAAAAATCATTTCCCAAAATGAAGACTCACATTTTTAACGTATTTCGTTCACGAAATAGAAATTTAATGCATAAACGAGGGTTAAGCTGGAAAACCAAATATTCCAAAAAAAGGTTTTATTCGTTCCAACCTCTTTTCCCCAACCCCCACTTATTGTTTGATTTCCCAATTTTTTTAATTTCCCCTTTTTAAAAAAAAGGATTTGATATTAAAAAAAATACCACTGTTCAAGAATTTTGTATACCCGCAGTTCATAACACATTTTCCCGAGTTATAAAATTCTTCCCCAGAAAGATCCCCTGTAGTTAGAAAGAGTTGGGTTGAAAAAGAGAGAGAGAGAAGGGGAGAGAAGAGAGAGAGAGAAGAAGGAGAAGAGAAGAAGAGAGAAGAGAGGAGAGGAGAGAAAAGAGAAGAGAGAGAAGAAGAGAGGAGAGAGAGAAAAAAGAGGAGAAGGAGAGAGGGAGTACAAGGGATTAAAAAGAGGGAAAAGAGAGAAGAGAGAAAAGAAAAGAGAAAATCGGGGGTTTTTTATTCACAAAGGGAAGGACATAAACAAAAAAAACAAACAAAAAAAACACACCCTCCTCCACTCACCACACCCCCCTCCTTTTCAAACACACCAAAAATACTCTCTTCTCCCCCCCCCCACAACAAAAACCCCACCTCCACACTTTCCCAACACACACACACACCCCCACACACCTTGCTCCTACCCTCACACATACACACCACACCACCCACTCCTCCTCATACACACACAAACCTTACCCTCCCTTCTACACCACACACCAAAAACCCCACACCACACACCCTCCTCCTTTTACAAACTCCACACACACACACTCTCTCGTCTCATCTCTCTCCCCTCTCCTCCCTCCACCCTCCTCTTCCTCACCCCCTCTCTCCCCAAACCCCCCCCCCCTCTCCTCATCCCCCCACTCTCCCCCCTCCCCCTTTTTTTAATAAAAAACCAACCCCTCTCCTCCCCCACCAACCCCACCCACCCCCCCACCCAACCACTCCACCCTCCCCCAAACACAAAAAAACACAACCTCCTCCCTCAAACACACACACATCCCCTTCCCTCTTTCCCCCACCCCAACCACAACCAAAAAACCACCTCTCCTCTCCAAAACCCCCCACACACCCCCCTTCCCCCCTTCCCACCTCTCTCCCTTAACACACACCACACACTCCCTTTTTCAAAACAAACACTCTCTCCCCCAACCAAAAAAACCACTCCCACTCTCTTTCACAACCCCACACACACCCCTCTCCTTTAACTCCCCCCCAAACCCCCTCCTCTCTCATACACACACCCCCAAAACCCACCCCCCTCACACTCTCCACCCCCCCACCCGCCCTCTCCTCCCTCCTTCAAACCCCCTCAACACAAAACACCCTCCCCTCCCCCCCCCCCCCCAACAACAACACCACAACACTCTCCTCACCCCCACACCCCCCCCACAACCACAAACACAAACCCTTCCAACAACCACCCCCAAAAAACAACATCCCCTCAAAACCAACACCACCACTCCCCTCCAAAACCACCACAACCCACATCCCTCCAAAAACCCCCCACCACCCCCCACCAAAAACCCCCACACCCCCCCCCCCCACCACCCCAACCAACTCCCCCCTTTCCCCCCCCCCAAATTCCCCCTCCCTCCCCCCCAAACCCCCCACCCCCCCACCCCCACCCCCCCCTCCCCCCAAAATCCCCCCCCCACCCACCCCCCCCTTCCCCCCCCCAACCCCACCAACCCCACCCCCTTTCCCCCTTCTCTCACACACCGACAAACCCTTATTTTAAAAAAAAAAAACCAAAACCCCAATTTCCCCAAACCCCACAAAAAACCACCCCCACTCCCCTCTTTTTCCCCCACACAACACACACAAAAACCTCTCTCTTCTCTAACCAAACCATCCCTCCTCCACACCACAACAACCACCAAAAAACACCCAAAACCCCCCTCTTCCCCCACACACACAACCACCACCAAAAACCCCAAAAATCCAACCCCACAACCAAAAACCCCTCCTCCCTCTCTCAAATACACACCACAAACCACACAATCTCCCAAAACCAACACCACATCTCCTCACAACACCCACAACCACCTCTCCCCCTCCTCTTTTACCATTCACACACACACAAAAACCCCTTTTTCCCCTCAAACACACAAACTTTCACCCTTCTCTCTCCCCACACACACACACCACACACGCACACCTCCTCCTCTTTTAAAACACCACACACACACCACCCACTCTCTCTCTCTCCTTCCCTCTCCCACAACCCCCCCCGCCCTTCCTCTCTTTCCCCAACCTCCCCCCCCTCCTCCCTCTCCCCCTCTTTTCCTTTTACTCTTCTCCTCCTCTCCCCTCTTCTCTCTCTCCTCCTCCCCTCTCTCTCCTTTCCCCCCCCTTTTTCTCTCTCCCCCCCTCTCTCCTCCTCACACACACCCCCAAAAACCACAAACCCCCCCACCACAACCCCAAACTCTTCTCTTAACACACCCACAAAAACCCACCTCCCTCTTCACACAAAACAAACACCACCACACACTTTTCCCCCAAAACCACACCCTTTTCCCCCTCTCTCTCCTACCCACCCACCCACAACCTCACCCCCCCCCCTCTTTCAAAAACTCACCACCACCCCTCCAACTCCCCCCTCCCCCCCACCCCCCCCCCCACCCCTACCCCCACACAACCCCCTCCTAAAACCAAAAAAACCCCCCCTAAAAAACACCCAAAACCCCCCCACCACCAACACACCACCACCAAAAACCCAACCCCCCCCCCCCCCCCCCCCCCCCCCCCCCAAAAAAAAAAAAAAAAAAAAAAAAAAAAAAAAAAAAAAAAAAAATAAAAAAAAAAAAAAAAATGAAAAAAATTTTTTTAATTAAAAAGTTTTTAAAATTTTAAAAAAAAAAGAAAAAAAATTAAAAAAATTTAATTTTAAATTTTTGTTTAAAAAAGGGAAAAAAAAAAAAAAAAAAAAATTTTTTTAAAATCCAAAAAACCAAAACTCACTTTTAGTCCACCACCCCCCCCAAAAAACCACCCCACAACCAAAACAAACCACACTCCAATTAATCACCTCCTCCCCCCACCTCCTCCCACAAACACATCCCACACATACCCCAACAAACCCCACTCTCGACCCCTTCTCTCTCCTCAACCTCCCCCCAAACCCCCTCTCCTCTCCTCTTTCCCCTCCCCCCACCCCCCTCTCTTACCCACCCCTTTCCCCCTCCCCCCCCTCTCCTTTTCCCCTCCCATCAAAAACACACACTCTCTCCTTTTTTTTCCCCTTCTCTCTCTCTTTCTCCTCCTCCTCATCTCTCCCCCCCCTCCACCTCCACACCAAACACACCCAAATCCTCTCCTTCCACCCCACCACACAACCACCCTCTTCCTCCCCCCCACATCCCCTCTCTAAAACCCCCCCCCCCCCACTCTCTTCCAAACACCCACAAAACAAAAAAACAACACACCCCCCCCCAACATCCACCCTCCCTCTTCTCCTCCACAAAACAAACCCCCACACCACCTCTCCACACAAACCCCCAACAACACACACTCTTTTTCACAAACACACACACAACCCCCTCCTCCCCTCCTACACACCAAACACAACACCCCCCCATACAAAACAAACCCACCCCCCCCTTTTACAAAAACAAACAGCAACCCCCCCCACAATTACAACACTCTCTCTCTCTCTCTCACACATACACACCAACACACACAAAAAAACCCCCCCCACAAAACCCACACACAACCCCCTCTCATTTTCACACCCCACAAACCCAAACCCCCTTTCCCCCCCCCTTCCTCCTCTCTCTCCAACACCACCCCCCCCCCACCCCCCTCTCCCTCCTCCCCTTTTCCCCCTTTTTACACAAAAACCACACACTCCCCCCCTCAACCAAAACACACAACCTTTTCCCCTTTTCAAAACCCCACCCCCCTCTC
>JASPKP010006911.1:5000-13542 GCA_030674155.1 Stramonita haemastoma
TGTAAAACTGTACTCAAGGAGATTAAGTCTTTACCTACAGTATGTATGGTAGTGTCGTCTGCAAAAGAGAGAGAGAGAGAGAGAGAGGAAGAGAGAGAGAGAGAGAGAGAGAGAGAGAGAGAGAGAGAGAGAGAGAGAGAGAGAGAGAGAGAGAGAGAAGAGAGACAGACAGACAGACAGACAGAGAACAGACAGACAGACAGACAGACAGACAGACAGACAGACAGAGACAGACAGAGACAGACAGACAGACAGACAGACAGACAGACAGGCAGGCAGGTAGGCAGACGGACAGACAGAGGCAAACAGAGACAATCAGAGAGAGAGAGAGAGACAGAGACAGAGACAGAGACAGACAGACAGACAGACAGACAGACAGGTAGACAGACAGACAGGCAGACAGACAGACAGACAGACAGAGACCGAGACAGACAGACAGACAGAGAGACCGAGACCGAGACAGAAAGACAGACAGAGACAGAGACAGACAGACACAGAGAGACAAACACAGAGACAAACAGACACAGAGACAGAGAGAAAGACAGACAGACAAGACAGACAGACTGAGAGCCTCTTCCATTGTCTCTCAGAAAATGTCGAAACGATTTTTTCTTTGATGATTATAAAGCAATTTCCTTCACCAGAAAATGGAAAAGAATGCTTTTTTAATGATCCTGTCTGGATAATTGTTGTTGTTATTGTTGTTGCTGGTGGCAGTGGTGGTGATGGTGATGGTAGTGGGTTTGTTTGTTTGTTTATTTCCAATCGAACTTCAAAGACCATTTTCGTTTTTAAAAAATCAATTAATAAAATAAGAAAAAATAAAAATAGTAAAACACCATTTTTTCTTTGATTAAATTGCCACTAGTTGCTTTGTACGTATATTCAGCAGCAACAGCAGCCCTGGCAGCAACAGCAGAAACTGCAATTGACAGCAACCGTGGCAGCAGCAGCAGAAGCAGAAGCATGGCAGAAACAGCAACTGACAGTAGCGGTAGCAGCAGCAGTAACGTGTTTATGGAAGAAATGTATTATGAATATTTTTTCCCATGAATGTCTGCTGTATGTGCACACACTTGCTGAGAATAGAAAGAATAAGACGGGCAAGATAGGGGGGAGAGAGAGAGGGGGGGGGGGGGGGGCAGACAGACAGACAGACAGACAGAGGAAGAGAGAGAGGGGGGGGAGAGGGGGGAGAGAGAAAGTGGGGGAGAGCATTAAAAGCTTTTGGAAATTGCTAGCAAATAGTGACCATTTCACACTTTAAATTATTACTTGTCACAAGTCTCATTAACTGGTCATATGTAGAAAACATTTCTCCACAGACTCCATTCATCCCATTGAATTAATCGGCTTTTTATGTTTTCTTTTTCACAATGCTTGAGGTTGATAAATGTCTGTACATGTATTTTTCACTGTCAATCATCAGTAAGTTGCAAATGTTTCTTCCTTCCCATATGGCTTCTTAGAACTCAAGTCTTTCTCTCTTGTTCGAAATGTAGCTCCATTAGGAGCTGATTCTTATCAAATTTGATACTGCTGTGTCGGCTAGCTTTAACTGACATTAAAACTTGCCTATTTTGCGCTTTTTTTTCCTTTCATGTGTAGTGATGGCCACCATTTATTAAAGAAAGGGAATTAATTTATTCTCAGAATCTACCTGAGAGACAAGGGAGATAACTAATCTGCTAAATTTGTCAACTTTTCAGTATTACTAGGGAATTATGACACTGTTTTCACTTTTAATTCTTATTCTATTTCGACTACAAATAAATTTTTAGGTATGCGTTGTGCTTTTTTAGCTCTTGATGTTGACAGGTGAATACTTTGGAAATTCAATTTTTTCTTTATGATATCACAGGCCTAAAATAGGCCAGCAAAATCCTTGATGGACAGCATCCCTAAGACCAGCACAGTGAGGGAGGCTCCAAGACATCAATCCTATACAGGAGCAGAGACTGTGTGGCCTGGCCATCCTTCATAACAAAGAGTGGAGCTACCACTGTCATCCCTGGCGATGAAGACAGGCAACAGGTGAGGTGGCAGGCCACATTTTTCCAAGTACTTTTCAAGGTCTGGAAAAGCTTTTTTTTTTCAGGACTGTTCCAGACTTTGAGAACTATATTTGAACCCTGCAAAGCAGTGATGGTATTACATCTAGTTTTGGTATAGTTTATTTTAGTGGGGTGGGGGGTGGGGGTGGGGGGTGCCATTCCTTGGCCAGAGCTGCAAGGTTCACCAATAGCAATATTTTGTGTATGCAACCGTTTTTGCCCATCATGAAGGCAGCCGCAGTGGCCCTTCAGCAATGTTTCGGTGTAGTGAACTTAAAGCCATTCCTGTAAGATTTCTATTGTTTTGATCTAAGCAGAGCAGAGGTGGGCATTGAATGTTTTGTTATGTTCTTGTGTGGTAGCAGAATTTTATTACCATCATTATCGTCATCATTATAAGAATAATTGTTGTGTTGTTGTTTAGCACTTTCAGCATGTAAATTCATAACAGAGAAAGGTAGGTAGCCTAGTGGTCTGAGCGTTGCGCTATTTGGCAACCTGGGACCAAGCCACCACTGAGACACCCGTTCAAGGGGATTTTTCCCATGGAGTTAAGTACTTAACATCAGTACTGACTCCCTGCCACCGAATGTTCTTCAGATGAAGACTATAAAACAAGGCCCTTTGCGTGAACACATGCAGAACATTTTGTGCACATGTTAAAACCTGTTCTTCCTTTTGGAAGAGAAGGCCATTTGTGCCAGTAAGAACAGATGACAAAAAATAGACATAAAAACGCATGCACACTGGTGCCGTGTTTAGTCATCGTCCCCAGAGGTGGAGTGCAGCTACCTACATGGTAGGCAAAAATGGTCACATACCCAAAAATCTCACTGCTGGTGAACCTCACAGCTCTAGCTGAGGGACCAAAAAAAGGGGGGGGGGGGGGGGGGGGATTCAGAGCTTGTCTGAATGAGACCTGTTCATTTGGAATCTTAAACTAGCATAACAAGGAATGCTGTCTTTCAAAAAGCAAGCAAAAAATCACCAGTGTTTTCGTTCATAATTTATTTCACTTTCTTAAAATACAATCTTCACAGTGAACGCACATATACACAAACAGTATAAACAACTGTCCTCCCGACACAGATCCAAAAACAAGCAACATGCACTGAACATGTACACCAATATTTTTCTCAAGTACTTTCAACATTTTCTGCTTTTTAATCGATATTATTTCAATGATTCTAGTCTGCTGAAGTGGAATGGAAAGTTATTCTACAAATACACAAAGTCTGTCACTGTAATTTTATCCAATCTCTCCTCCCTCCCCCATTCCCCTGTGGTGATCTGCATGCGTTTTCTTTCCAACATTTAAACATCTGAGGTAAAGGGCTTTTCACCCTAAAAGACACATTCACAGTTCATCCACAGAATTTTTGCTTTGTTTTGTTTTGTTTTTGTTCCCCAGCTAGAGCTCTATGATTCACCAATAGTGAGAGATTTTATATGCGACCATTTTTGCCCACAACGCAGGTAGTTGCATTCCGACAACAGGAATATCCAGAGAAAAATTCTAATTACTTTGCATCATTATAGAGTGTATGAGCAGATAAAAAAAAATCACAACAAATTCAATTATACTACATTATTTTGATTGAATACAAGTGGTTTCAGCACAGCAAACTTACTCGACTTCTCCCTTAACTCCCTGAGGAATCATTGAGGCACTGTACTGAATTTTTCAGGCAGTGTGTTGTGGGCAGGTTGAACCGGGCCAATGTCAGACCTAAACCAGCAGATGGAATGCTGATAATGGATATGATGCAGGACTGAAGATGTATTGGAAAAATAAGATAAAGTAAATAAAAAATAATAATAACATCAACTAACTGAATAAAACTGTTATGCATCCCATGTCCTATGCCTTTTTTTTTCACATTTACTCATCTTCTAACATAACATTTTCTAACCTGTTCTCGAAAAATTTGCAAGTGAAATCCCTCTATGTGTGACCTGTCTTAGTTGCTGTATAGACAGCCACCTTCTATATTCTCTCTCTCTCTCACACACACACACACACACACACACACACACACACACACACACACACCACACACACACACACACACATTCACACACACACAGAAAGCAAAACCCTGTCAAACATCATGAAGTACAAAACAGACAGACAACTTTATTTAAAAAAACAAAATAAAAAAACAAAGACTAAAGGGCTGCCTATTGCTGGAGCCGACTCTTGGCCGTGTAGGCCGACCACCAGACAAAGATGGCCAGCATGGCGGCCACAAATTCACTCTGCAGAAGGGGGCCACTCCACACTCCTGAAAACACAACACATGCACAGATTGAGTATCACACAATCAAAAAAAAGAGAAAACACAACACATGCACAGATTGAGTATCACACAATCAAAAAAAATGAGAAAACACACCACACATGCACAGATTGATTATCACACAATCAAAAAAATGAGAAAACACCACACATGCACAGATTGATTATCACACAATCAAAAAAATGAAAAAAACACAACACATGCACAGATTGATTATCACACAATCAAAAAAATGAAAATAAAAGAAAAAATTCCCCCCCCATCCCCTCTTCTCTGACTCGTCAGACTTGAAAAGAAATAATGAAAGTGTGTTGTATAAAATCATTTATGTAATTCTTTTTTTTTTTCATTTTTTATTAGTATACCCCTCCCTTTCCAAATGTCCTTTTTTTTCTGTCTTTTTACTTTGTAGAAATCTGTCATTTTGAAAAAACAGCAACACACACTTGGATTTCAGCATTATGAATAAATGTAAAACAGGTCTTAACCCTAGTAGCGCTGTTCCCGGATTACTCCGGAGTGACGTAGTAATGCTTTCTGGCGGCTCCCGGAATATTCCGCGATGACGTCGGTGATCGTAATTGAAGGCTTTCTTTCGCTTTCAAAGGTCATCCAATGAACGTGAAGGCCATTGTAGGGCTGCAGAAATGGGTGAAGGTCGTCCGCAGTCGCAAGCAACGAGGATTCTGATTGGTTTAGAGGTGTATTTTTTATTTTTTTTGGACGAACGTCGATCGCCTGAAAACAAAATGGCGGCAAAGTGTTTGCGCTCGTATCACTCGAAGTATTTTTCGAGTTTTTTGACGATATTGACGGCGATGAGGAGTTTTAGAGGCTGGATTTGGTTGAATTAAACGATAATAGAGACGATAAGGTAAGGATTGTGAAATATTTTTGAAAAACTTCGGAAAAATTGATCGCGATCGGACTGAATCGAGCGGCGCTAAGTTTTGTCCAAAGCACTTCATAGCTACCGGGCGATTTCGATGTCATACATTGTTTTACTTTATTTTAACGCAACACGGCTTCGAAATAACTGTTTTTAAGTCATTTCTATATGCTGTCGAGTACTTTGCATCACACGAAATCAAGCGATTGTCGTATTTTCGTCATAGAACGCCGCCAGTTCGCACGAAATAAGAGTTCACCGCCATGACGATCGCGATCGCGTCGATCATTTCGCTGGACTTTTCCGAGTATTTGACGACCGATAAAGCCACGGAAGCTCTTTATTTTTTCAAAACTTATGTCAAGAGACAGTATTTATCGAATCATGACATTTTTGCACCGCAACAACATTGCATATCGTGTTAAAATCAATCTGGGTCACCGACATCGCAACAGTGATTGGTAGTGCACGCGCAGTTTTTAAACTTTATTTATTTTTTACATTATCATAAACACTACATGCTGCTATAAAATTTCACTCTTTTAAAAGCTTGTTATCTAAGCTTTCCAGTGATTTACAACTTTACACACTTAGTTTAGTTTTACATATCAATATCAGGAGTTGTTTGACCCCACCCTACTGCAAATCAACAATGGCTGCTGTTAATTCAGCCAGCACACCTAGTACCGCTGCCGTTATTACAGCGCTACTAGGGTTAAGTGGGTTGGTTTGGTTCTTTTTTGCACTGGTTTTTGTTTTTTTTAATTTGTACTCTTGGTTGGGGTTTTTTTTTGGGGGGGGGTTGTTTGGTTTGGTTTTTGTGGCAGTGTGTGTGGGGTGGGGGTGGGGGGGTTGCTTGGCGTTTTCAAGTATATATTCCTTTGACAAAAATAACAATGGAAAAAAAATGCTGTCTATTATCTGCTGCCATACAGTGTAAGGGAGACTATCACTGCACAAGCTACTCCAAAAACATCACCAAAACAAAACAAAAAAAAACCCCAACCAACCACATAACAGGCAACTGAGATCACATACCACCTGTAAATAGCAAGGAATATGTGCTCACATTGACAACACTGCTACAGATAACAACAATTCCAGTGGGGCCACAATCAAGGAGCATTTGTAGCTGTTTCAGGCCAAGTGGGAAATTATTATCGTCAAATGGCTTCTCCAAAAGTACACTTTCTCTAAGCAATTGATTAATTAACCCTTATGCTACTGAAGGTGCACACAGTTTTGTAGGTTCTCTCTCACTCTCTTTTTGTTCTGTTTGTTATTTTGTTTTGGTCAAGAAAAAATGAGCAAAGTAGTTGGGGGGAAAAACACCCCCTAAAACTAAATTTTAAGAGGACATTTCAGACCATACATTCCACTTCAATAATCTCTGGTTTATGAGAGTTGTTGTGGAGATGTAGCACTGTCAAAAAACATCAGCTGTCTCTATCTACAACAGTCTTGCGCCAATGCCTGTGCCTTAGCAAAGCTTTATGGGACTTATCTAATGAAATTATCCACCCATTTCTCCTTTTGGGGGTCTTCTTTTCTACAACCCCATATGCCTTGCAAAATAGCATTTGAAAAGCTGCTGGATCTTGTTACTTGACCATATCACTTCAGAGGGTACAGACAGGGAAGAAAAAAATTTACAGGGAAGCAGGTTAGGGCCGACTTACAGGATGGTTCAAATCCAAAGTGAAAAGAGGTTTGATGTTCTCCGTGTTCTCTCCACTCCTCTGGGCCTGCACACAGCACACACAGGGTGATTACCAATTTTGTTACTTACTCCAAACAAACGCCTATTTCTGACTCACTAGCTATGAAAACTGGACCATGGGTAGTTTATTTGCATGACATCAATGTTGTGAAATTTGAAAGCCATTCATTTAATAGTTCATCAGTTAGCACTTTGTTTTCTCAGCGTGCTTTAATGTACAACAAGCTGCACAGCTGGGCAGGAAGAAAAAAACTCAGGCCGCAAATATGGGGTAAAAAGAGTTAAACATTACACAAGCACAATGAATAGAGATAATCCACTTTAGCAACATTGCATCAGTACAGCTTCATACAGGAAAGTTCTTTTTCTCAAAAAGACTAAAGTAGTTGTAGCAACAGTCTGATCCAGAAAAAGAGGGCTGTGATGAAGTGTTTCCACATCTCCTTACCTTCCTAAGCCAGGCGTAGCCCTCTTCGTCAAAGACTCGCACCTGGTATGTTCCTGAGGGCAGTTTCTTGTGATCGTCTGTCAAACTCAACTGAAACAAAAAAATGAGGTGCAACAATTTTAGTTCTTGTGATTGTCAGTACAGCTCCAGAGAAAAAAACAAAACAAAAATGCTATCAAATTAAGTTCTCTTAAACTGTCAAACTCAACTGGAAAAAAAAGGAGTTCACACAATAACATACAGTCTCTGTGTGACCGTCACTCAGATTCTAGAGGAAGAAAAAACACAACCGACTAACTAGACTCCCAAATTTAATATACCTCCATCACTCCCTCAACAACCCCACCCCCCTTCCTGCAATACAGTAAGTTTATAAATCTGTAAAAAGAAATGAAAATGACTGAGTGCAATAATGCTGACAGTAACACTTATCATAAGTGTATCCAAGTTATGTGTTGCCATCACTGACTCAACAACAGGTATGGAAACAACAGAGATAGGATTGATCAACATGCTGAACAAAAACAAAGAAGCTATAGATCACAATTACACTTGCACCGATCAAACTGCAGAACAAAAAACTGTGTGATGAAGTGTCCACTGTTAATGCACAGTACCTCATACCTCGCACATACCTCCCCCACCCCCCCTATCCCAATCTACTACTGCTCTAACTGAACATTAAAATACCTGAAATTTGTTGGGTTCTCCAGTTTTGCTGGCTGGAACAGTTTTGCCTCCAAATTCTGCGTACAGGTTGATGTTCTGCAACACAATACACATTAAAAGTACAAAGTTACAACAGCCTGAAAAAGAATTTTAACTAAATCACAGTAGGTGGATGTTTCTGATCATGTTTAACAGTATATTTATAGTTAGTCCAAAAAAGAAAACATAAAAAATATAACAAAAAGCGGACAAAAATCACACACACATACACACAAACACACACATCTTGCACACACGTTAAATCCTGTTCCACTTTTTGTTAGAGTAGGCCATTGTGTGCTGATGGGAACAGATGACAATAATAACAAAACTGCATACACACGGGGACTGGATGAAAAAAAGCACATGAGTGCTTATTCCATTATCCTCGATATAAAAGAATACAATAAAAAGTTTTAAAAC